>WWET01004113.1:110458-120945 GCA_011038615.1 Limnodynastes dumerilii
TTTCCCTGTACAGCTATGAAAATTCAACAGAAATATTTCTAAAAAGACATCTTTCTTATAGTAATTTCCTGTAAAACATCCAAAGAAAAGCATCCAAACATCTTCCAGTAACTTGTCAGTTGGATGTCTGGACGGATGAAGACTATATAAATGTTCCTGCAAGGCAGGAATGTACCGAAATGGAGAGGAAAGAGCCAGACTGTGATCAAATATTTTCTTCATATCAGTGAGCATCAGTTCTCTTATATGTGACCATGAAGCTGGGAGTATAACAGTCTTGTTAATGAGAATATTGGCATTGGTAAAAATTAAATGATCAAATGCAGAATTATGAATACCGCAGATAACAATTATCTCAGAAGATGAAGTTTTCAATATAAGAGGAATAGTTGGGTTAAATATCATAGGAACTTTCAGTTTATATTCAATACAAATTTCATGGTTATTAAATTCTTTACTTAGAGATTCTAGCTCCCGGTGTCCAGCCTCATCATCTGATGTGATGACTCCAACCCAGTTCCATCCAAAACTCTTCAATAACTTTGCGATGGCCACATACTGCACCTGGTAGTTCTGAACTGTGCGGAAAAAGTTTGGAAAAAGTTTCTGATCACTCAGTAGTGGGTCTCTCGCTCCATAGCTGATCTGAAAATGTTGGTGAGGAAAATCTTACAATGTAGCTGTTACTGAGTTTCTTCAGTGGATAAACAGGTGAACTATCAGAATTACAACATGTTCTTGGCTTGCAGTACACTAATACATAACCCTTGCTAATTTTGTGTAAAGTTTAATTGACTTCCATTTGATCCCGCATTTCACCAGTGCTCATCTGAGATTCATTTCTCTTTTCTGCGTTACACTAATACATAACACATAGTACTGAAAGGCTTTTTTTTATACAAATCTAGTCAAAGGGCCATCACAGTAATGCAAAAAAGTATTCCCCATTCATGTTTTTCCAGCCTGCCCCGTATTCCCAATTCATTTCTCTCTAGCCTCCCAGAATTCACCATCCTGTGTTATCTGCCTCCCATTATAAAGGTCTGCATCAAGTTCTGCTGACCACACCAACCTCAGTAAAGGTGTCAGGCCGAGATACGTGGATACACGCGTCACATTGCAAGAAAACCTCAGTCCGCATAGAAGTGCCAAGATGAAGTCGGTCCTGCTGGGCTGCTTTTTTGGGAAGTATATTTCTAATTTGTCTTTTGTTTGTTGGATCAGTTGAGCAGAACAAATGTCATTTATTACCAATACCAAAATGTATATGTGAGTACTGTGGTTCTTCACCAGAAGAAAGATGTGTCAGATGGTTTCAATCTCCACTTCAGAGACCTGAAAACTAATTTTTATACTGGCATGAATCTGTAGGTTTACAAAGTATCTTACTGAACCCCTGTTTATTCCAGTTACGGGACTAAGTAAAGACATAGATTATATATGTGTGTTATAAGGTATTCCTGTGTTGTTTTTCTATTGTAAGGAAAAAATTGAAAGGCAGGACCAGTATACTCCAGTGTACTCTGAGATGAACAGAAGACCCCTAACACAAAGTCAAGAACATCAGACGGTTGATCAAGGGTCTGAATATGATGATGCTGGCACCCTGTCACAATCCAGATGGAAACCCACGATCCCCTGAAAAAAGTAGAGGTCGTGAACAGTCTACAATCATGTATTTGTTTGAATGGTCATTACCCTCTACCTGGAGTCGTCAAAAGAATTCTTAACATTGCCTCGTAGAGTTATAACCACTGGATAGTTATTTTACCAATAACTGTCATGGGCCTAGACTATTTGCCTGAATTCTGAAGTACATATAGTTAAAATAATTATTTAAAGTGGGGAATGTGGGGTCTATCAAAGCTTACATATCATGAAGATATCAGTTATTGGAAATCATTATGTATATCAGCATATATCAGTATATATATCAGTATATCAGAATTTGGTATAGATGGAAGTTACTTCTGCTTGTTGACAATATGTCAGTTTTTCAGAAGCCAGCTGCATCCTTGTATCTTATCTTTGCAGATAATAGGTAGTTCAGAAATAGCTTGGGAATATGTAAGTCCCAGACAGTTGATGATCAATGAGGAACAGGCAGAGACTAAAGTCTTCCATTGTGAAGTCGCACATCTCAGCACAGACGCGTGAGCCCGCGGCTCCTGCCGACCGCAGGATCCAGACACGATCTCCCTCATGAGCCGCTACAACAGCGGAAATCATAATTTGAATTGTTAAGCCGCTTACTACAACACAGACACGGGAGTCCGTGGCCTGTATCAACTGCAGGAGTCAGAAATCATCTCCTGAATATCCGCACACTGCCTCCGCAGTGATAGGCAGCTCCACCTTACCATATGGCCATAAGATCTATAGATTTCTTCACTTAATATCGGTAAACACAGAGGTCCGCTGCTTGACAAAATAACTAGTCATCCTACAGAGTCGTGAGTACATCTCTGTGTCCACTGGATACTTTGTACATTGAATGTTGCATGCATGCTGTTGTCTAAGTTTTAACTTTGTTGTCTCAGTCTTTTGAGCCACTATACTGCAAGTGATTATTTTGGATGTGCCAGGTGGCCTTGGAATTAGTCATTGTTTGCGGATTCCATCATACTTTATTTATTGTCTGGTATCAGGATTTAAGTATCCATCTTTGGTGATGTCACCATCAATAATACATGCACAGATCATATCACTCTGGATTAAAATTAAGAGACTGCTCCATGTTTAATTGTCATTTTGTCTGATACTGATATTATTATATGAACTTATATGTCTGAATTATATATTCAATATTGCCAATAGCTAAGTTATCAAAGATAACATCTGGGGATTACTTTTATACCTTTTAGCAGGTACTGTTTATAGGTACGATAAATATTGATTCTCTGATCTATTTTCTGTTTTATATCCCCCCCTCATGTCTCTTCTGCTTCCTACCCCAACCTATCACTTTTAACATGTTCCCATATTTTACTTACCTTTTCTTTATTTTTCCATCCTTTAACTTCTGTCCTCTGCGTCACTGTCTGTTGTGCAAAAGTTTTAGGCTGGCCAATGATGAGAGCATCCCGAACCTCCCACCCACCGTTATTTGGCTAAGGATCAAGAAGTAATGGTTCTCTGTTTGCATCTCAGAGGCTGCATGGTTTCGTTGAGCTGGGGTAAATTTGACTAATTATGTAGTCTATTTATATGAGCTTGGAATGTGATTGTGGTTGTTCACTTTTTTGCACAAACTGAAGAAATACCACATTGGTGATGGCTGAAACATCAGATATGCTGTAGTTTAATATGATGCCAGGAAGACACTTTATTGTACTTTATTAACAGTCTCCAGAGTGACATCATGTCTCTCTTGTATTTACCTTTTACCAAAGTGCACCAGGAGCAAGTATCTGGACAATTAGAAGAGTGACAGTTCTTTGTGGAGGTCTGGTAGTCTGTATGGGAGAGGGAAGTGAACTCCTCTGTCAATCCCTTATCTTGGGCAGATTTTGCAGTGGATCATATGACTGCTTAAACCCTCCCATATTGTAAAATTTAAAGGCACCTTCCCCTGCCCACCTTAGGCGGGTGGATGTGATGAGCCGTCTGGTCAAATGGATCTGTAGGCATTTGGAACTAAGTTTATTCACCTTGAGATCTGTATAGTAACTTTTGATGTGTACATGTGCACTTCCAGAAAAACACCTGACTTCCACAAGCAGTTTTACGGAAGTTGAGTGTCGTGTGGAAGTCTGAATCCGCCCCAATGTTACTATGTTACTATAATTTCCAATAGCCAAGTTATACCATACATTTTCCAATTGAACAACAAAGTAAACACCCTTCAGTACCTAGAAAACAGTTAGAATTAGACAGCTTGTCTCAAAAAAAGTTAGGAGCTTGTCAATATAAAAAAAAAAAAAAAAAATTAAAAAAAAAAAAAAAAAGTTAAAAATAAGACTATAGCGCCCAAAAATAATAATAATAAAAATATATAAATATATATATATAGACTCCTTGAAATCTGAAGTGATTCCATGACAATTTAAACATTTATTATAACGTGTTTGTGTTATAATAGTACAATGTACCCCAGTAAAGCGATAAAAGGAAAGTTTCCACAAGCAGGATTTTCACTGAAGTGTAGCCACAAATGGATTTGAATAAATATTCAGCAAGCATTGAAACTTAATAGCTGGTAAATATGTTGGTAATTGATCAAGCTGTAGTATGCTGGTAGGAAAGCCAAACACATAGGAGTCCAGGCAGTAGATCTTATAATAGCTGACAATACATGATAACTGGTGAATAGGTTGATGTTTAATGCAGCCGTGGTATGTTGATAAACAAATAAAAAACGTGGAAGCCCAAACAGTAGGTATCTCCCGCAGACAAATAACAGTCTCTGTACCATTTCTCACCCACAGATGGACTGACGTTCTTAATGATGGTAGAATGAGCAGGGGGACTGCGGAGCAAAAGTTTAAATGATGAAGCTTACTCATGGTGCTGTTTAATATAGAACACTTGCGGTCCTATCAGTAGAATGGAATAAGTAGGGCTCAAGCCCTGATAATCGGCGTTGCTCCTACCAATATCCAGCTATCAGTTACGTCCAAATTCACCAAAAATACTTGAAATTGGTGTCAATTTTAATTCCACTGGGAACGGCAAAGTAAATAAATTGTCCCAAACTGAGAATGAATATAATGACATGAACTATAAATATACTCTTACGCGTTTTTTTATCACTAGCTGTGATTTCTACAGAGGGGAAGTGTTTCTTTATGTATCTTATTAATCAATACATTTATAAATTGTCCTTAAATCACTTCAAACTTCAAGAAATATATATAGACATTTTTATTATTTTTTTGGTGCTATAGTCTCAATTTCCAATTGAAGCTCATGGAAATTCCTAGAACAGATACACAGAGAGGGGGATTGCAGAAAATGGGCTGGATCCAGACTTAAGTAAATTAAGTTACTCCTGGGTTAAACCATGTTGATTGCAGGGGAGTCAAGTTGATTGTATTCTTTATTATTACACTGTTATTTAGACTAGGGATAGGAAACATCACCTCTCAACTCTAATACTGTTTGCAACAGATGAAATATGACTCCCCTGCAATCACCATGGTTTATCCCAGGAGTAACTAATTTCAAGCACTTACTTAAGTCTGGATCCAGCCCAATGTCATTTCAATATGAGGAAAGCCCAGTGCAAGGAATTATTTAGAGCAAAGAGTCATAAAGAGCAAAGAGTGATCAGTCTTTGTCTGAAAGGTGAAATATGTTCCAGTGGATTAGCATAGAATCTAATGTAGTTCCAAACAGTGTGGAGTGGAAAAATCAATGTTACTGTAGGACTGTTCTGAGAAATTGAGAAGTCTGAATATGGATATGGACCTCAGTCCCATTAACCCTTCTTTACTTTATTTTTTAACCTCTGTCTAGGATTGGAAAATGTCCTTACTTTGTGAAAACACAAGCACACATGATGCCTTCACAGTTTTTATATGAATCCTGTAGTTCTAGAGTTCTGAAATTGAATAGGCAAGGCGAGAAGGGGAGGAATTCAAAAGACTGTGCACTTTGTGGCAGGTGGGATGCATGGAGATAGAACAGTAAGGACATGCTAAGCACCTGTTACGAGAACGGTTACCAGGGACCAGGGCGCGAGTCTATGCTATCGGGTGGTGTTCACCAGGGCCAATGATGGTGGGGATGGATTTGGCTGTTCCCCAACAACAGGTCGCAGTCCCCGGAACCAAACTCGTAGGAGAGGAAACAGGGAAAGGCAAGACTTACACAGATGAGTGGCACAGAACCGGTACAGGACTGGAATACTGACAGTGCCCAGTGGGGAGCGAGATAGGAAACTAAGAAGTGAATAGCGAACTGGAGAGCACAGCAATGACCAGTTCAGAATGGAAGAGCAGGTGGTATAGCCCAGTAAAAGTAAGTATGGATAATCACGCACCAGAGCAACCAGCAACCAAACTGGAGTGCAGATGGAGGAGGCAGGTAAGTACTAATATGACCAGTACAAGACTGGGGTGCAAATGGAATGGCACAGAGACAGGTAAGTACAGATGGTATAGTACTACAGAGACCAGTATTAGACTAGAGCACAGATAGGACAAACAGTACTAACAAGGGCTACCACACTACACACAAACACTCACTCACTCAGACCAAGGGAACATATACAAAAGGTAGGTAGGAAGGAGGTAAGGCTCAGGGAGAGATACAGCAGGAACAATAGAGTCAGGGCACTCAGGAATCAAAAGTTTCAGGAATCACAGCAGTAGAGCAGATCAAAGAGGATGCTATAATATGCCAGAAGGAAGGCGGAAGCGCTATTTAACAGAGGCGCCGGCCAATGAGGAAGGGAGCCTGCTGTATAGCGTGGAGACGAGTCATGGTTACTAGGAGACAGACAGGACACGTCGCTAGAGGAAGGAGGGCGCATAGCAGCTGGGCACAAGGAGAGGCAGAGCAGCGGAGATGCGTCCTGGTAACTAGGAGATGCCAGGACGTGTCTCCAGGGGAAGCAGGCGCATGGAGGAGAGGCAGACAACGGAATAAATACATAAAGAAGTCAGGGTGGGAATATAATTTTTATTAAATTACCTTTATTAAATGACATACTGATTTAGGTACTATGGGGCAGATCCAGAACAACGCTTCTGTGCGAATTTATTTGTATTTACTGCACATGCGCACAACAGATAATATGCTATGTAACGTAAATGTGAGCGTTTGGGTCATTTACGTATATATATATATATATGATAAAAAGGAAGTGAAAGAGATGAGTGGAAGTCTATTAAGGGGGCATTGAGGAGCTAGGAAATAGGTTGATTAATTCAGCCCAATGTCATTTCAATATGAGGAAAGCCCAGTGCAAGGAATTATTTAGAGCAAAGAGTCATAAAGAGCAAAGAGTGATCAGTCTTTGTCTGAAAGGTGAAATATGTTCCAGTGGATTAGCATAGAATCTAATGTAGTTCCAAACAGTGTGGAAAAATCAGTGCAATGTTACTGTAGGACTGTTCTGAGAAATTGAGACGTCTGAATATGAATATGGACCTCAGTCCCATTAACCCTTCTTCATTTTTCTTTTTAACCTCTGTCTAGGATTGGAAAATGCCCTTACTTTGTGAAAACACAAGCACACATGATGCCTTCACAGTTTTTATATGAATCCTGTAGTTCTAGAGCTCTGAAATTGAATAGGCAAGGCGAGAAGGGGAGGAATTCTAAAGACTGTGCACTTTGTGGCAGGTGGGATGCATGGAGATAGAACAGTAAGGACATGCTAAGCACCTGTTACGAAAATGGTTACCAGGGCGCGAGTCTATGCTATCGGGTGGTGTTCACCAGGGCCCCTGATGGTGGGGATGGATTTGGCTGTGCCCCAACAACAGGTCGCAGTCCCCGGAACCAAACTCGTAGGAGAGGAAACAGGGAAAGGCCAGACTACACAGATGAGTGGCACAGAACCGGTACAGGACTGGAATACTGACAGTGCCCAGTGGGGAGCGAGATAGGAAACTCAGAAGTGAATAGCGAACTAGAGAGCACAGCAATGACCAGTTCAGAATGGAAGAGCAGGTGGTATAGCCCAGTAAAGGTAAGTATGGATAATCACGCACCAGAGCAACCAGCAACCAAACTGGAGTGCAGATGGAGGAGGCAGGTAAGTACTAACATGACCAGTACAAGACTGGGGTGCAAATGAAATGGCACAGAGAAGTGTAAGTACAGATGGTATAGTACTAACGTGACCAACACAAGGCTGGGGTGCAGATGGAATGGCACAGAGACAGGTAAGTACAGATGGTATAGTACTACAGAGACCAGTATTAGACTAGAGCACAGATAGGACAAACAGTACTAACAAGGGCTACCACACTACACACAAACACTCACTCACTCAGACCAAGGGAACATATACAAAAGGTAGGTAGGAAGGAGGTAAGGCTCAGGGAGAGATACAGCAGGAACAATAGAGTCAGGGCACTCAGGAATCAAAAGTTTCAGGAATCACAGCAGTAGAGCAGATCAAAGAGGATGCTATAATATGCCAGAAGGAAGGCGGAAGCGCTATTTAACAGAGGCGCCGGCCAATGAGGAAGGGAGCCTGCTGTATAGCGTGGAGACGAGTCATGGTTACTAGGAGACAGACAGGACACGTCGCTAGAGGAAGGAGGGCGCATAGCAGCTGGGCACAAGGAGAGGCAGAGCAGCGGAGATTCGTTCTGGTAACTAGGAGATGCCAAGACTTGTCTCCAGGGGAAGCAGGCGCATGGAGGAGAGGCAGACAACGGAGTTACACAGCGGGTAACAGCACCATTACCTTGGGTGATTGAATAAATACATAAAGAAGTCAGGGTGGGAATATAATTTTTATTAAATTACCTTTATTAAATGACATACTGATTTAGGTACTATGGGGCAGATCCAGAACAACGCTTCTGTGCGAATTTATTTGTATTTACTGCACATGCGCACAACAGATAATATGCTATGTAACGTAAATGTGAGCGTTTGGGTCATTTACGTATATATATATATATATGATAAAAAGGAAGTGAAAGAGATGAGTGGAAGTCTATTAAGGGGGCATTGAGGAGCTAGGAAATAGGTTGATTAATTGAGGGAGAGTTGTAGTGAAGGAATAAGCACAGAAAATTGACATTGATTGACTTGTGGGAGATCTAGATCAAGAGGACAGGTAGTAGACTACTCCTACATCTATGCATAGTCTACTACAGTTTTGTCCTACGCTTGTGCATAAATGACTCTTAAACAGGGTCACCCCTATGAGTGTGTGTGTGTGGGGGGGGGACCCAGGACAAAGCTTCCTCGGGGATCTATCCAGCAATCGGCATATGCGCAGTTCTAAGCACTGTTATATAAACTTTTTAAGCTGATGTCCATCAGCTACGCTTTCAAAGTCACGGCCACCTGCTACACTCTATCAGCAGCGTACAGCAGCTCTGTAGATGCTATTGTGGGTAGTAGCATTGGGATTAGGCAGAGCCACTATCTGTAAGTAATTTCACTCCACGGCAGCATCTACATAGCCATGACACGCTACTAATATAGTGTAACAGTTGGCTGTTGGCTGAAACTAAAGCTGGTGTGTGGGCCCCCCCAGGGCGTGGGGCGGGTGTCCCGGTTCACACCCCATTGCGGCGGCTCTGCTCTTAAACCTCTTAGTTTTCGTATAGTTTCCCAAACCCAAGACTTGTTATTTTCTATTACACCTTAGTCAGGCTCAGGCACTGTGAGCTCTTTCATAAATATTTCTATAGTACTGGCCCTGATCCTAATCTGAGTGCAAATGATAGTGCATCCTGCGTACTGTACTTGCGTGCTTTAATGGACAGATTCAATCCACATGTGCAAGTAAATGGGACATCTAAGTAAGAAGTAATTAACAGTACGTGGTGTACGGCCACAAAGAAACAAGCTCTCTGCTTCTATGCCTTCAAATACGCTCTGCAAATGCAGGGTAGAAGAAAAATTAAGAACTGTTACCTATAGAAAGGAAATTGCAGTTGTAGTGTTAATGCTGTAAAGCAATAGGAAAATTTACAGTAAAATATTAAAATATAAAAAAAATTTATATAAATAACCACACAACATACTCATACTAAGAATTGATTTAAGTTCTGTTTAATGTATTTTCCCAAACAACAGTTAAGTTTATAGGTACTAATCTCATTTCTGAATGAGTGCTGCCCTGACTTAGACTTGACCTGCAGTAGGTACAAATTTCCTAACGTAAAGTCACCTTTGTTATGTCTGCGTTCTGACCAGGGTTGAGTGCACTTGCCTTGACCACGCCCTTCCTGATCTCTCTACACCTTCCCTTCCTTCTTCTACACACCCCTCAGAGCACAAAACTCTGGACGCCAGGGTAGCATCTTATTGATTACAAAAACACAAAGGCAAACTTAGGAGATGTGCTTTTTATTTTTTTTTATTTTTTAAATCCATACTCAAATGTATAATTTAATAAAAATATGTGTTAAAGAGTGACCCAGATATAATACTTAACCTTAACCAAAATATTTTTTGTGTACCACAACTCGAACGGGGTCAAAGTTGACCCCAGTTTAAAAGGAGTTATTCTGCATTTAAATGTATGGTGAGGTGGCCTTATATCTACTACCTCATATCTACTACCTCATACCAGCTACCTGCCACCTCATACATGCCACCTCATACCAGCTACCTCATACATGCCACCTCATACCAGCTACCTCATACATGCCACCTCATACCTGCCACCTCATACCAGCTACCTCATACATGCCACCTCATACCTGCCACCTCATACCTGCCACCTCATACCAGCCACCTCATACCAGCCACCTCATACCAGCCACCTCATACCTGCCACCTCATACCTGCCACCTCATACCAGCCACATCATACCAGCTATCTCATACATACCACCTCATACCTGC
>WWET01004113.1:121083-131278 GCA_011038615.1 Limnodynastes dumerilii
CATCCCCGCCCCCTCATCCCTGCCACCACATCCCTGCCACCTCATACATGCTACCTCATACCTGCCATCTCATACCTGCCACCTCCTACCTGCCACCTCATACATGCCACCTCATACCTGCCACCTCATACCTGCCACCACATACCTGCCACCTCATACATGCTACCTCATACCTGCCATCTCATACCTGCCACCTCCTACCTGCCACCTCATACATGCCATCTCATACCTGCCACCTCATACCTACCACCTCATACATGCCATCTCATACATGCCACCTCATACCTGCCACCTCATACCTGCCACCTCCTACCTGCCACCTCATACATGCCACCTCATACCAGCTACCTCATACCAGCCACCTCATACCTGCCACCTCATACCTGCCACCTCATACCTGCCACCTCATACCAGCTACCTCATACCAGCTACCTCATACTTGCCACCTCATACCTGCCACCTCATACCAGCTACCTCATACCTGCCACCTCATACCTGCTACCTCATACCAGCTACCTAATACCTGCCACCTCATATCTACTACATTCAATAATATGCAACAGAAATAATCAAATTAACAAAATTTTATAGAAATAAAATACAATTTATACATTGTACAGACAATTAAATCAACATTTACTTGTAATAGTTCGTAAGTGAGTGTGGTTGACAATACACTAAATTCACTTGTTGCAGTCATGACATCATTTATAAATCTCTATGGTATGTGTGTGTGTGTATGTGAGGGAGAGAGCAGTTATATGAATATGTATGTGATAGCAGTTATATTGTATGTGTGACAGTGTGTTAGTCATGGTTAGCTTGGCTAAATATACGCATTGCAAAAATACGCAAGTGCGATGCAAGGACAGCAGCGGCTGCAGATAACCACACCCACACATTCGTTCATGTTTTCCCATGTGTAAGTATGCCATGCGTAGAAATAGGAAAGTACCTAGGATATGGCCCTTGAATCATGCGTGAATATGGGATGTTCCTTTATTTTGTAACTGAAGGTTTTGCCAAAAATACCTCACAATGGATCCATATATGTGAATACAAAAATGGAGAGGAGAGAAACAGTAAATAAAATAGCACAAATGAATTGTTATATAAAGTAAAACACTAAGCCTGAATTAAAAAGATTTTTACTATTTAAAACAGGACAAAGGTAAATACAAAATAAAAAAAATCAATTCACAAATTGCAAATAAATCCTAAAGGAACGCTCCTACCCCAGTTATATAGATGGTATGCAGAGGGGTCGTGATTCTTTAGATATGCCTGGCCGGGAAGTCTCACACAGCCTGGGATCCAGAAAACGACGAACACCGCCTGAACCACTGGAGATTGAAGGGAAACGGACTGAAGGATTCTGCAAGGACGGATCTGCTTGACCGGTTTCGGGAGCACTTCCCTTTCTCAAAAGCGATCCGTGATGATGCAGGTAAGTGTTTAAATAGTCATTCCCGCACAATTCCGTTCTTAACTCCACCTCTCAAGGCGGTACTCATAGTGGTCAGCTATGATTCTTAACCCTATATGCCGCTATGTACGGAAAAAAGTGCAACTGGGAATACCATAAAAAAACCATACCTAAAATATATCCTACACACAATTAATAATATCACATTACATGACCTTATTATATAAATATTTAATTTGTAAGAAAATAAAACCAATAATACAATATGGAATAACAATGAAACGATAGATAAATTAAAAAATTAGTAAAGGTTCAGACAATGGTATGAAAAAAAACTATTGCTGCTAGTAATGACATATGTAGACAAGTAATAACACCAATTCATATTAAATGGTTGTAAAATTAGCAAAAACTGGGGTATTAATAGGGAATATCATTTATTAATTAAGACTCATAATAATATAACTAGTTATAAAGATTAAAATAATGGTATAACAGAATCATTAACGTTGATAACGGCAATTATGGCTCATGATTATTATTACATAGATGATTAAATTTAGACAAAGATTAAAACATTATCATGATCTGGAAATGAATTTTAAAACTAGATCCATACCAGAAGGATGATTAGAATAGATTAGAATAGATATAATAGTATCCATTATAGGTCCATAATGAATGATAATCATATCAAGTTCTCTTCCTTAGATACCCTAATGAGCAATAATAACGGTCTGCTTATGCCGGTATTAATAACTATGGACTCTTACATACCACGCTGTGAACCCGATAATATCCCTAATATGAGTCCAGTGACCACTAAACAGTGGCTCCACTTTGTTAGCCCATACCGTAACTGAATAAATCACAGTAGCATTGACAGTGCCGTTATGTGATATTTAGAGTGTGAATTCCAACTATACTATTATATCCATTCTAATCATCCTTCTGGTATGTCCTGTTTGTCCTGTTTTAAATAGTAAAACTCTTTTTAATTCAGGCTTAGTGTTTTACTTTATATAACAATTAATTTGTGCTATTTTATTTACTGTTTCTCTCCTCTCCATTTTTGTATTCACATATATGGATCCATTGTGAGGTGTTTTTGGCAGAACCTTTAGTTACATCATAAAGGAACATTGTCTATTATCCCCTATATGCTCCTATGCATTAAGTTTATTGGTCAATGTAAATGATTTATCATTGTTCTTACATTAATCATCATTTTTCACACATATCCAGCGCTATCACCCACTATAACCCCTGTTTTTATTGTATCTTATTTTTGAAAGGTTTGGACCCTTTTCTATAGTGGGAGACTGCTGCAGGGTATTACTTTAGCGCTTTTAAAGTGGTATACCCCATTTTCTTAGTGCGTGAATATGGGTACTTATTTTTAGTAGAAATTCAGTCACACTTTTAGCAACGCAGACATTGCTGTTTTACTTTAAAACGTTTAATAAATAACATGGCTTTGTTTTTTTTAAATATCAATTAATAAAAGAAGAGATAATAGAAGACAACTATAACGTGCTATAAACAACTCCAAAAAAGGGTAAAATTCAAAAAATATAAATGGAAAAAATATAATTCTGCATAAAGGATTAGATGGGCATGATTTGTTTTTGTAACATTTTCTGGTTTTCTTTTGTTTAAATTTTAAAATAATAAAATCTTAGAAAAGGAGCATAAATTAACATATAACAGACATTAGGCATACAGGTTTAAATAAGTTTAACATTTAAAATAAAAAATCTAAAAATGGAGCATCATTCCTATATTAAAATTAAAGACAAATAAGCGAAACAAAAGGCTACCTTGACACTGTTGAAAGTCTTTTATTTAATAGCATGAAACAATAGCTGTAAGTAGTTGAGCCTTATGTGTGTTAATTAAACGCACATGTGCATTGATTAAAATTACACAACAGCTGATGGCTGTGTGCAGTGTGTATGGACAAATGGACTTTCATATGGTACGACAGGCTTCAGCAACTTACAAGTGGTCAGAGGCTATCTTAACTTTTTTCGTGGGTATGTTTTGCTACACAAGCCACTCCTACTTGTGAATCTACCATAACAGCATTGGCTCGTCCACACTGTACATTAGTAGCCTGTGTGGAGCTCATTTGCATTAAGTGTCTTGCCCCTCAAGCCACACATGTGGGCCTCGTCTCTTACCGATGTGTTCATCAGTCATAAGGCAGACATTCATGTGTGTGAATTAGTCGTCTATGATTTACATGTGTATATTTGGGTTCTGGGCATGCACAGTTTTGAAAATCATAAAAACACGCACATAGATTCCACACTTACTTATGTGTGAATACAGTCCGTTATGTGCTTCTCTTCTGTACTGTGTACTGACCATTATAATGTGGTGCAGGCTGCAAAAAAGTAAAAGAGGAAACCACTTCTTTTACAGGCTGCACTATCTGAAAAACCTACAGAAAGGAATAATATTCGGACCGACACAAGTCCTGACACAGCATCGCAAACTGGTCAGATTTGACCTAACTACACAAATTCTTTTTTACAATTAATTGGGTTATTATTTTTTAGATCTAAATTCACAATAGCGTTACTAATTGACTGAGAGCAAAAAACAAAAATTATCAATGATTATTCATAAATATTATTCAGTATGCATATAAAAATCTATGCTTGGGGTCACTTTTGACCCCATTTTTGGAATCCAAAGATTAAGGGTGGTTTTGGAACCATATATAAGTTTGACATTTTGTGGATAGACACATGACAGTCAAGCACAATGCAGAAACCTATTACACAGCGTCACAGAAAGCATGACACAGGCAGCCTGGATACTTTAATTTATTGTTGGCAGAGAGGACTTTCCAAGTTCCTAATCAGTCACGGTAGACTCTGAGGGGCTGATCCAGAGCTGCAGTTCCGTCTATTTTTCAGACGGAAGTGCTGCAAAAATGAGCATTGCGTATGCTCAAATCGGGAGCGTGCACAGATTGATGCGCACAAGTGTACCCATCCTTCTGTCTGCGCAACCGACTGCCCTGTTCCTGTGGAACTGGGAGTTCCACGATATTTAAATAAGAAAAGGGGCTTTTTTCTCATTTAAATATTCTGTGCAGGGCTGTCCGGTGGCCGCTTAACAAGCCTTATGCTTACAACTCAGGGATGGTTTAAGCATAAGGAGCCGCTCCCTGAAACTGCAAACAAAAAAAGATTTAAAAAACAGTACATAGTAAAAATAAACATTGTACATAAATAAACCCCTTCCTTCGTCCCCCCCGCCCGCCTGCCGCTACAACATAAATAAATAAAGAATATCGGCCCAACAGGGCATGCCGATGCTTGTAGAACTACAAGCACAAGCAAACGCATGGATGCCAGGGCATGCCGGCACTTGGAGAACCAAGCGACAGCATGCCCTTCTATCCAAGGCCCACAGCACCATATAAAAGCCCCCATATTATAAATAATAAAGTATACTACCACCAAAAAAATGCCCAAATGTACAGTTTAAAATAAATAAATAAATACTTTCTTGATCTGCTGTGGTCCAGACTTCTAAGCTTTTAACCTGGGGGTTTGGCAAATAAAACTCTGTTGGCCCGTTGGAAACTCAGGACGTCCTGGCGCTAATGACAGTCCCACTGTCATTGGGGTATATTTATACCGTTTGGCCAGTGTCTGAATTCTAGGAAAAGGGGTTAATTTTTTGAATATTTTAAATAAATAAATAAAAATTGCCTGCGGTCGGAGCAATTATGGCTCCTATTGTTTTTTTTTTTTTTTTTAAAGGCTCGTTTTTGCTCTGGGGAATTCAGAGGTGCATGCAACTCTGCATAGCACATTTTAGTGGATCTGCTGAAACTCTGGATTAGCCCCTGGTTGTACAGCTTGTTATGGTCTTAGCTGTTGCCTAAACAACTGTTCTAGCTCCTGCCTGCAGGCTGTGCTACACAATTGCACTATTACCTTGGGACTTTAAATCTTCACATTGGAATCGTTGTCAGCCACTTGGTTTGAATAGCGGAGAACCCTGAATTGGCATGTGCAGGCAGGTGAAAGGACTCCAAGAATTGTGTGTTTACTTCTACCCCAGGAGGACTTAATTGTCTGTATAGGAACAATCCTGAACACGGGTGGACATGGCTGGATGAGTTCCAACAACTGAGTACTGAGTTTACTCCTGGAGACCCTGAGAAGCTCTTGGTTGTCATTGTCACTGGCAGCTGTAATTTACCATTTATAAATCCTGCTTACCATATAATACAAGGTTCTTACAATCATCATTCTCCGGTTTAATTCATTCTTGAGTCCGGCGTAGCCAACTGGTATACTTATACATGCAATCAGAGAAAATGTATTCACAGGTGACCTTTCCTCACTGTTTCCCCATGCCTATGGGACTACTAATATATCTTGCCAAGCAGGTTACAACATGCAGATACCTGATTCTTGTGAATGCATAAGAACATAATGTAATTTCATCAGAGAACTATAGGGGCCAGATTTACTAAGCTGCGGGTTTGGGAAAGTGGAGATGTTGCCCTTAGCAACCAATCAGATTCTAGCTGACATTCTCTAGTATGTATTAGGAAAGTGAGAATCTGATTGGTTGCTATGGGTAACATCTCCACTTTTCCATGGAGATAAACCCCATGTGTTTATTGTGAACCATCTTAATTGATCAGTTCTCTCATGGGACCGGATTCAGAGTTTCGTGTGTGCGCGAAACGGAATCATGCAAACTAATTTAAATATGGTCTATTCAAGGTTGCAAATTTTCGCATAAAAATGCAAGCATGAATCACACGCATCTGGAATATGGCTATGCATTGTCAGAAGCGCCTCCATGCTTCCATCTTATTGATCATTTGAGTGGAATGTGCGTGTGCAAGTTGTAAAGACACATTTTGCTGGCCGAACACATTTTATTCAAAGAAAGGTGGATGCGGAAATGCGCAGGTTTTTTTTGTTGTTGTTTTTTTAAATGTAAAAGAAATTAATTTCCCAAATGTATGTGGTTTGAGATTGTAAAAAAAAAAAAATATTCAAATTATAAACTATTTAATCATTGTTTATGGTATATAAATTTGAAACACTAACTCATTTGGAATATTTTGTTTTAATTTAGTGTCTCTAACAACATACAAAAGAAAACTAAAATTTTTAATGATTATGAAAATTAGTTTGATTTTTAAAATAAATATAAAAATGATTTAAAACGTTATAAAAAGGGCTTGCACGTGAAACAAACTAAAATAAACCTAAGCCATGTTAAAATGCCTCAAAGTTACACATTTTTATGCCGATATCCACAACTTTGTTTGTATCTATATTAAATTGTGTTTTAGCTGCTGTGTTACTTTTGTGTTAACAAGTCACGTGTGTTATTTCCCAATTAAAAAACTGCTAAAAAATACGCTTCCACCATGGTCAGGGCTGGTGCAAGGAAAAGTAGTAAGTGTGTGCAAACTGTCAATATGGATGCACGCGAATCCGCTAGTAACGTCCCCAAAAATACATTAACATTCCACCGCGCCCATTTTGCATATAAATAAATATGGATAAACTGGCAGAGACAGAAAAATGGCATCTCATGCGTAGTAACTAAATTGACGCTATCTACGTTGAATTTACACATGGAAGTCCATTAGGCACGGACTTGTGAATTGCACGTGGGAAGATCTGTACGGAGGGGCGTGTTTATAATCCGTCCGGAGAAAGATGCGTGTAAGTGGGGAGGCATTTAAATGACCATTTGAGGGCGAGGTGAAGGCACGGTTAGGTAGATACGCACATACGGCAGCAAAAGACGCACGGAACTGCGCACTGAAATGTACGGGTGGATTGAGGCACTCATAAGTCACTGTGCCCCGTCCGTGTGAGGAGAGTGTCATGGGTGTTACCTTGCTACGCGAATATTTGCAAACTTTACGCGGACGGTTCTCTGAATCAGGCCCTATATCTTTTATTTTTTTAAGCTTAGAAAATAGTTCGCTTTTGCTTATTGCACACAGATACTGACGAGCTATGAAACATCACCTTATAACTCTAATAGTGTTTTCAACAGATAAAATTTGTCTCTCCTGCAATTCAATTTGCCCAGGTGTAAATTTCCATTTGTTTTCCTCTTATTTTCCAACTCCGGGGGCCAGATTTACTAAGCTGCAGGTTTGGAAAAGTAGAAATGTTGCCCGTAGCAACCAATCAGCTTTTAGTTAACATTTTCTAGTATGTATAAAGAAAGTGAGAGCTAGAATCTGATTGGTTGCTTTGGGCAACATCACCACTTTTCCAAACCCACAGCTTAGTAAATCGGGCCCTGGATCTCTACTGGGACATCTAAACTTCCCTAAAATTTACAGAAATCAAATACATTCCAAATACCTGTGTGTAGCCAAAGAAATTCAGTAACTGTGCCATAGGAAGTGTAGTGAGAGAACTATAATCTCCAATAAACCCAGCCAATTTACCATGGTCCATACATATATAATTAGGAGCTTCCATGTTGGGTCCAGACAATATCTGTAGAACATCTTTCAAGGCTTTTAACACATATTTACAGGAATCATATACATGATATCCCAGGGTTATATTAGGCAGAATACCTGGATTCCTATTGATTTCATCAATGGCCAATATAAAAGCCTGGAACTGCTGATATTCTTTGGTATTAATTCTGTAAAAAAAATATTTTACATTTTCTTACCTAAAGAAAGACATGAAAGACATGATGGGGATATTGGGAGCTGGATACACATGATGTGAGATACGTGGTGCTAGAGAGACATGATGGTGATACTGGGTGCTAAATAAAGGGGGTACTGGGGAGCTGGAGAAACATGATGGTGGATGCTGGATGCTAGATACACATGATGGGGAATATTAGGTGCTGGAGAAACATGATGGGGATACTGATTGCTGATACACATGATGGGAATACTGGGTGCTGGATACACATGATGGAGATACTGGGTACTGGATACACAAGATGCAAATACATCTGATAATAATGGGTGCTGAATACAAATGATGGTGGATGCTGGGTGCTGGATACACATGTTGGGGGATATTAGGTGCTGCAGAAACATGATGGGGATACTGATTGCTGGATACACATGATGGGAATACTGGGTACTGGATACACAAGATGCGAATACATCTGATAATACTGGGTGCTGAATAAAGGGGGTACAGGGGAGCTGGAGAGACATGATGGTGGATGCTGAGTGCTAGATACACATGATGGGGAATATTAGGTGCTGGAGAAACATGATGGGGATACTGATTGCTGGATACACATGATGTAGATACTGGGTACTGGATACACAAGATGCGAATATATCTGATAATAATGGGTGCTGAACACACATGATGGGAATACTGGGTGCTGGAGAAACAGGATGTGGGATATATATCTATGTATAGTGGAGACTAGGACACTATTAAATAGTGGTGACTATGATTTGCATTGTATTATTGTGGTTACAATTGTGTTGTATAATGACGCTTATTATAATCTAGGATGGCCACTGGTGTCAAATTGTTAAACAGAAGTGCGCAGGGGGGCGCAGACCACCCTAGCACCGGCCCTGGGTATGGAAATAAGTAAAGGAGAGAAGGGTTATTTACTTACGCTCCTGTCCAGGAGTAATTATTATTATTATTATTATTATTATTATTATTATTATTATTATTATTATTATCTTTTATTTATAAGGCGCCATAAGGTGTCCGCAGTGGGCAGAATACCTGGATTCCTATTGATTTCATCAATGGCCAATATAAAAGCCTGGAACTGCTGATATTCTTTGGTATTAATTCTGTAAAAAAAATATTTTAAATTTTCTTACTCCGCAGATAAAAATTGTAGATTTGTTCCATATTTTTTACAGTCACCTCTGACTCCCAATCAGTTCCTAAATGACTGAGACCCTTTGTCTAAATATGCTTATATCCCAGATCAGGGTACAGACCCTTCAACCTGTACTGCCACAGTACAGATTATAAAGGAGGAGAGGGACATGTAACAATGTGCCTGATACTAAATAACGCCCGCCACCATAGTTACGGTGGGCGCATGCATAAGATCGGCTGTTTAGGCGATCTGCACATGCGTGCCGGGCAGATGTTGCCCGGCGTAGCTCGGGAAATTCTGAAGTCAGGATCGGGTGTCCCTAACTGTAGCGTATTTATGGTTGAAGGGGCATTCAGCGCCGTAACTACGCTACAGTTAGGGATGGAAGGCGGAGGGAGTTAGGGACAGGGCTGACGGGATCTGCTCCGGAGATGCAGTGCATTCAGATGGCATGCTGGATAGGTGCTCATCCCCCCGCTCCCTGCATGCCAGCACTATGATGGACGCTGCTGTAAAAAAACCTAAGGTCACATCAGCGTCATTCAATGCAGAGCCCGCCGCAGAGGACAGGCAGCAGCCAGAAGAGAAGACTTCAAAGGTAAGTAATAGGGCTTAAAATGGGAATACTGTGTTCTGGACAGACGTGATGGAGATGCTGAGTGCTGGATAGACATGATGGGGGTGCTAAGTGCTGGGCAGCCATGATGGGGGTGCTGGGTGATGGACAGACATGATGGGGATGCTGGGTGATGCACAGACTTGATGGGAATACTGGGTGCTGGACAGACATGATGGGGGTGCTGGATACACATGATGGGGATACTGGGTGCTGCAGAAACATGATGGGGGATACTGGGTGCTTGATACACATGATGGGGATACTGGGTGCTGGATACACATGATGGGGATACTGGGGGGTGG
>WWET01004114.1:23558-36694 GCA_011038615.1 Limnodynastes dumerilii
TCATAAAAAAAAGTACCACATTTTAATATAAATGTTTTTGCTTGTTAACAACCCCACTACAGAACTGCCCATTATTTAATATATTCATTTATCAGCAAAACCCATGCTTAGCATCTAGTACGCAGGACTTTATGACATATTTTCACCCTTTGTGGCAGACTCTTAACGCAGACGCAACTAAATAAACCCAACAATGGGGTTTGCAAATACAATGCAAGTAATTGGCTAAAGAAATGTGTACATTTGCTGGTTATGTATAACCCCCTTGTTCATAGAATTTGTTAGAATTCTAAATATTTACAAATGAATGCCGTCCAGATATTCTTTTATGTGCAGAATAAGCCTTGTGTCTCCTGCACTCCTTCCTGTTCAGCATTAAGATAGGCCATTCCCATAGATTATAAACCCACACATAAATTCAGTATATACAACTGAGAAAAATTAATGGCCCAATTATCTCTACTCACAATGACAAAAGTTTAATATTACATCGTTCTCTTGCTTGATGGCAGCTGCCTTTTCCACACATTGCACAATGTCTAATAACCTGCATTAATGAGTACTAATTGGACTGTACTATACAAGCAATGTTAAGTTTGGCACCACTCATACAATGTGGCCGGATGTCTTTACTGGAAAGATGGTTAGCTGTACATTAATAATTAGTGCTATCTAAATGTTTAGGTCTCTGTGTCATAATATTTACATTTCAGGAAAGATATTACATAAAAATCTAGAGAGTCTATTTAATAACAAAAGTATGTCATTTGTCTTAGACACTATTCCAAGGATACATGAAAAATAAGTTAGTAGGCAGTTTTACAGCTGTCATGAATCAGCACTCTATGTGTCATCATTTACAGCTATGGAACCATACTTATTTCATGTACACGTGATGAGTTATTAAAACAATTAATAAGCACACACTGCTTGTGTCCCATCTTCCCACATCCTATGAAGTGGTCAATAATTGGCCATGACATTGCGGCATAACTACTATGGGTGCAGGGAGTGTGGCTGCTACGGGGCCTGGAGGCATGGAAACCCCCCCAACCCTGCACTCACAGAACTCTATACAAGCTAACAGAGGCTTGCAGCTTAACACAGTGCTCAGCATTCCACATATAAGTGCTGAGCACTCTTTATATATAAATTGCCAGCAGCTGAGAGGTCGTAGCAATGTATTTATAATCAGTATTTACCACTCATACACAGAGGGGTAGATCCAGAACTTAGTACGCTAGCCGGTGACGTAAAAACACTATTTTGTATGTACTTTGCATGCACGCGGCACATGTTACGCCATGTAACTCTGAATGTACGTACCAGTCTAGTATCAACAGCGTAACTACGAACCAAGGGGTGTGACAGCCATACAACACCCGTAATTACGCTTCGGAGGCGGGGTGAGGCATTTAAATCATAGAGTATGGGCGTGCTTATGCACTTACGTACGTGAAACCTTTTCGTACATCAGTAGTTACCCTTTGAAAAGTTAAGGCAGGGTTTGGCAAGCGTAAATCGGCAAAAGTACGTACGAGCGAGGGGAGTGCCTAGAGGGGTGCATACGCTACGCGATGAAATGTAATGATAACGTAGGTCTGGATCTGGCCAGAATGCTGAGCACTATTTTAAGCTGGCAACCTCTGACCAGACAGAGTCTTGAGCGCTGTACTAAACTGCCAACCTCTGACAGCTTGCTTAGAGTTTAGAGAGTGCAGTGAAAGGGGGGAAGGGAAGCTGCTATAGGCCCCATTTTCTTCCACGCCTCATGGCAGCCTGGAGGAAAAGGAGGCTCCAACAGTATTTACGCCACAGGCTGTTGGTGTACAATAATTATGCTTAAATAATATTTAAACAAAATCACAAAATTATATTATTGTTCTATTATTGTTATATTAAAGCTTTTAATACATTTTTTCCTCTACATGGCCAATTTATGTGTCATGTTCAACCCAATCTATGGCGTTTGTTTATTAAAGCTAGAAAAGCCATGACTGTGATGAAAAGACTGTTTTAGTTATAGATATTTTTCACCCTATGCATTAAAGGGTCATTGCTGCAATCCTGTTCTGTTATCATCACGTCAAGACAAATTAATGAAAAATTATGTTTTGTTCTAACATAAATGAATACCACTCATCTGTCTGGGTAAGATCGCACAAACTATTCAATTACTCAAAACTTCAGACTGTTTAATCAGAGATTGTGATACTCAAGCATTTTTATCAGAGCTGTTTTAGAGGTTGATTCAGAGTTAAGCCATCCATCCACCGAACAATATTTGTACAGGCAAAAATAAGTGTAAGGCAAAATGCTCTACACAATTATCATGCAGCACAGTATATGTGCACTGTGTGATTTTTAGGATACATTTAAAGCAGTCAAAAACTATGCTGTTCTGGTATGTTTGACTTATACCATTAGCTGATTAATCCATTTATTGGAATAATTGTGCATAGTCAGCATTAGGAGCTAGAGTGGGGCGCAAAATTATTTCGTTATTTTTGCGTTTTGTAGAACTACTGTCTGATTTTGTATAGATCTCAACTCTAAATCAGCTTCTTAAGCTGGCTACACACTTGTCCAATCCTCTTCAGATCCCACTTCATACCATACTATTTACACAATCCTAAAATAGGCCAGGATTGCAGATACAGCACCCAATCCAAGATGCACACTTGTCCAGTATTACAGCAAAAACTCTGACCTGCATTTGTTAAAACATTCTTCTCAAATGGTCACCATACCCAATCATCCAGTCTTCGCCAAAGCCAGTGCTTAATAATGTAAAAATCAGGAGAAGAATTGGACAAAGCTGTCTTGAGAGTGTACACATTTAAAAATAGGACAGGTGATTGGCAGTTGGGTTTCTAAACCAGGTAACCAGGATTAAATGTAATAATCACGTTAACAAAAGTGTGTTAATATGTAGAAATCTGAAAATGTAAAGTAGAAATAAATATGGGAAAAATTTGGAACATATTGCAGTTCAAATTATTAACTTCACTGCAGCTGTGACTGGAGCTCTAACCACATCTGCAGCCAAGATCCGAAAAATCCATAAGGAGTTATGGGCCCAGGACCCTGCCTTAAGATTTTCAGACTGTCCCCATTTTACGTGATTGTAAATCCAGCCCTTACTGTACAATTTAAATCCCTCTCTCCTCCCACCTTGCGTACTCGCAGTAAGCAACCTACCCCTTCCCACTCCATCAATGGAAAGGCCTCCAGCACAGAAATCTGGGTCTACATTCGCACTCTCAAAATGTGCAATTATTAATCTCAAGGTTGCCGACTATTGAAAGCTTCCCTCCGAGAGATCCCGTAGGGAAGCCATAGATTACTGCGAGGGGCGGGGCTTAATGACGCGATTTATAGAAATCGGGTAATTAAGCCCCGTCCCCTGTCAATCACTCCTGTGATGTCTGGTGTTAAATGGGATGGGCGGGGCCTGATGACATCATAAAGTCCCGCCCATCACTAGTAACTCTAGGGATTACACTTGTGATTGTTAGGGAGTCGGGGCTTGCAGAAGATTTTCCTGCTCTCCCAGGATACCGGGAGAACGGCCCAAATTTCGGGAGTCTCCCAGATATTCCAGGGGAGTCAGCATCCCTGATTAATCTAATTCCGGTTCTCTCTTCTCATTCGGTCATTCCCAACTTCACATTAAAACAGGATGAAAGGGAATTTACTGATGAAAAACTACCTTCTAGTTTACTTGTTTTTTATTTTTTTATTTTATATATTTATTATGTATTCGAAGTGTATCTATATAAGTTTTATCTGAAAATGCATCCTGTCTGTTACACAGTTACTATGCTAATGGATTGCTAATTCCTGATGTCCTACAGCAGGTCTATTCATATTTCTGTGCTATTTTGGAACATATAAAAAACTATCATGTTAAATGATTAGCATTTTTCTGAATCTGTTTACTTCTCTATTGTGAGCAACAACAGGCATTGCAGATTATGCATGTCTACTGTAGATAACAATGCTTACTAGCTGGCTCCAAATGTTTTCATCACCTGGGTTAATGTAGGTGGCATGTTGTATTTTAATTGGATAATACATTGTTATGATAAGAAGTCCAGGAGAGCAGATCATGGAAATCCTGACTTGACATATCCTTGTCAGAGATGAGGGACAGATCTCTGTGGGAGGCTAGCTGTCTCTCTCTCAAATCTTTTCATTTATGTAGACTTGAGCAACACTTGGTTTACTGTGATTACCTCCAGCCAAAACTAATGCTTAGCCTACTAGTTGACCTTCCCTTCTAATATACTAAATGGGTTATTTTACATAAAAATGATTAAGATTAAACTTGTCTCTTATCGTTTCATTTTCTCCTTCTATGTATAATCCCTGTTGATCTGTAAAGACATTTTCAGGTCCTGGATCCTTAAATTCCTGTTTCCATTGATGACACATCCACTACTGTAATCTTGGCGACTGACATATCTTTTTTTTTTAAAGTAGACCAAAAGTCTACACTGGCAGTCACACCTAATTGCCTATCTTATCTGGCATCACCAGGCACTAATGCATGCTGTCACCAAAGAAACACAAAAGCATTTATTTAGTGGGGGGCAAAGAGTATGCAACAAAACTAATGTTTCTATAGTTATAAATAATGTATTTTGTGGTTATGTATTATTTTTCTATCAGTAGCAAGTAGAGTAACATGTTTGTGTACGCTTGACCTGCAGTGCTTCACATGGGTTATGGGATTAAAACATTTGCTAAACATTTTTGCTAATCCTTAAAGTGTGTTATTTTTTGTTGTTTCCTCTTCACTTATCTCCACAAGATAACAAAGGCTTTCCTCTTGGGCTTCATTTTCAGCAAACATCCTAATACTCCTTATGTTTCCATTTTAGGTCCTCAAGGTAGATGATGCTTAAGCAAACTGGTACAAATGCTACAGGTCAGTTATTAAAAGTAAAAATGTAGTTTTACTTAGAACAATGTATGTTGTGAGGCTTAGATAAGGTCACAAGTTTAGAACCAGTGTAATATAGTTTGGTAAAGTGTTTAGTGTAAATGCTACATTTAGCCAAATGCGTTTGTCAAACTGCAGAGTAACATACTCAGTGGGTTGTTATTACTATTATGCTTATTGTATAATGATTCTAAAAACCAAAAGAAGAAAGAGGGGTCTTAAATGTATTGCACTAAATTGAAATCCTCTGTAAGTACAAAAAAACAGGTTTACCCAAGAGTGAAAAGCAGAAAAAATATGGTGTTGCCTTATGAAATTATAAAACTTAACTTTTAAAAATGAATAAAACCACAGGCGATAATACTGAAAGGGTAATGTAACTATACTTAGTTCTGCTGCTGCAAATAAGGAGGAAATAATTAATTAGAGTTGCATGGTTCAAACATAAGGGTAATGAATATCAACAAAAAACCTTTTATGAAAAATATATATTGTTATAATTAGCAAAACAAAACAACAAACAAAATATCCAAATCCAAAATCCAATTATCCAAAACTGCAAATGAATTTAAAAAAAAGGAGGAATTAATTATTTAGAGTTGCCCGGGGCAAACAAGAAATTAGTGAGTACCAGCAAAAAAACCTTTAAAAAAATTATTGTTGTAAATAGCGTCAAAGAGCCAGCAATGTATCCTCTGTTATCCAAAAAATAGTTTGCAAGTGTCCATGCATTAAGTTCAATATCTTAATCAAAGTAATCAAAAAGATTATATATATATACTCAATATGGGCCTGATCCATACCTACGCTTGCAGGCGATCTAACGCTGATCGTAAGTGTAAAATTGCCATAAAAAACACACTGCGCATGTGCATAGTGACAACTTCCGGTCGTACCAAAGACCTTTTCGTAGAGGCGATTCGGGCATCCGTATTGTTTGCGTATTTTCCGACGACGGGGTGTGTTTATAGTACGAAGTTAGTACGGACGCTGGAGTTAAGGAATGTAGGCGGGGGGAGCCATTTAAATTGTACAGTATGGGCGTGCTTAGGCCACTACGAACAGCGCATCGCTACGAAAATACATACGAACACATGGAAAAGTTAGGGTAGGGTTCGGTGGGCGTACTGAAAGGAAGGTAAGGGGAGTGTAGTGTGAGTGAAAGTTTTTACGCTGGAGCGATAATATGCTCCGCTCTCATGCGTAGGTCTGGATCAGGCCCTATGTTAGCATCAAAATGATCTTTTTATGACACAATGGTAATGAAGGAAAAGTTAGTATATTAGCATCAAAAACATCTCTTAATGACACAATAGTAGTGCAGGAAAAGTCATAACATGGACATAAGTATTGCATATGTATTAGAGGCATATGTGACACAGGATGTTATATTGCACTGAGAATAATATGTAGCAAAGGTTATAACGAGGAAAGATGCCCTGTGTGAGAAATTGACACAGAGTATCTAAAAGTTGCACAGTTCAGAGAGAATAAAAGTGTGAAAATTCTCCCTGCACAAAAGCCCGCTCCTCTGACCCTGATTAAAGGTGCCTATCCGCCTCACGGCAGAGCTTCACCTCTAAGTAGAGGCTTATCTGCCCTTACCTATAACAGGAGAGTGCCCAATATCTAGAAAAGTAAGGAGGAAGGAGAGAGGTGTACAACAAAAGCCGCAGAATCTAAAAATTGTATAGAAAAACGAAAGGCTGCCGAGGTGCACCTCGGAGAGCCACTTACCACCAACACGTGTTTCGCGTGGTCACATGACCAAGATATGGATATTGATATTGAACTTAATGCATGGACACTTGCAAAATATTTTTGGGATAACGGAGGATACATTGCTGGCTCTTTGACGCTATTTACAACAATCATTTTTTTAAAAGGTTTTTTGGTGGCACTCACTAATTTCTTGTTTGCCCCGGGCAACTCTAAATAATTAATTCCTCCTTTTTTGAAATTCATTTGCAGTTTTGGATAATGGAGGATATTTTGGTTGTTGTTTTCTTTTGCTAATTATAACAATATATATTTTTCATAAAAGGTATTTTGTTGATATTCATTAACCTTATGTTTGAACCATGCAACTCTAATTAATTATTTCCTCCTTATTTGCAGCAGAAGAACTAAGTATAGTTACATTACCCTTTCAGTATTATTGCCTGTGGTTTTATTCATTTTTAAAAGTTAAGTTTTATTATTTCATAAGGCAGCACCATATTTTTTCTGCTTTTCACTCTTGGGTAAACCTGTTTTTTTGTACTTACAGAGGATTTCAATTTAGAGCAATACGTTTAAGACCCCTCTTACTGCCTTTTGTTTTTGTTTGCTAAATTATTGGGATCATGTATATGCACCCCATTATTTAATATGGGTCCATTAGTTTAAACCTCTCTATTCCAGATTAGTGCTTCACACAACCTACGCTTTTTTCATAATAATGATTCTATTAAGTAATAATAATAATAATAATAATAATAATAATAATAATCTGGATCCAGACTCCTGATGGCACTGCATACAGAACTCCAGCAGAAACCCCTGTGAAACCAGACTTCCATGTGGGGGAGGGGAGGCCACACCCCTCGCTTGCGCAGATATACACTACCTGTTCCTTATATTAAAACTTTTGAATCATCCTCACTAAAATGAGGACAGACAGAAATCTGGATAGCACAGAGGGTGCTTAGAACTATACCTTCCATGTAGCAGAATCGCTTTCCGCATCTATCCCCATCACTTTCCACATATATCCCCATCACTTCTGCATCTATCCCCATCGCTTTCCTCATATATCCCCATCACTTTCCTCATATATCCCCATCACTTCTGCATCTATCCCCATCGCTTTCCTCATATATTCCCATCGCTTCTGCATCTATCAACATCGCTTTCCTCATATATCTCCATCACTTTCCACATATATCCCCATCGCTTTCCTCATATATCCCCATCGCTTTCCACATATATTCCCATCACTTCTGCATCTATTCCCATCTCTTCTGCATCTATCCCCATCGCTTTGCGCATCTATCCCAATCCTGCACCACCATTGGAAATGAGCACAGTACAGATATCTGCATCCATTCTGGGAATGCAGTGCATGTACGTGCACGGTTGCAAAATGCAGGTGCTTTCCATTTGAACCAATCAGAAAATACCCTTTTTGCGGACGTCTAGATCAGTCCAATAATAATAATAATAATGACCCTGATTCCCATTTATTAATGTTCCTAAATATACGCAGGCTGTGTGCATATCTTAGCATTTTTTTGTGATTTGCACATGCACAAGCCAGATGTTATACAAATACACCCATTATGCACGGAGTTCATCTCCGTACCTAGGGACAGCCGTAAAAAGGGGAGTGCCAGTAGTCTGTAAGAAGGACGTTAAGAAAAGTGGGTGGAGGGAGGCATTTAAGTAGGGTTGAATGGGCTGAGTTAGGCAACTCCATTCTTACGTTCAAAACTCCGTACAGAGATACGCACGGAAAGTTAAGGTAGCCCTGTGGTGGCAGAACTAAGAAAGAGGGGAGTGTCAGCGCAGTACACTTGCCACTTAGGATGTGTAGTTTTGCAAATCCACACGTAGTTATTTCATTCTTAAGTGTGAATCAGGCCCAATATTATATTATTAATAATTTTATTATTATTTTATCTTATTTTATTTTTTTATAATAATAATTTTTTTTGCAAAGTTACTACCATCATACAGTTCATTTATCTTTGTCATATGTTGTATGTTGGTCAACTGGACAAGAAGTTGTGTGACTATTTTTATATATACTCATACCTCTCAAGTGTCCCCCTTTTCATGAGACAGATCCTTTTGTGAGACAGACAGACTCTTTTGTCTCGCAGAGCTTAAAAAAAATGAACACAATAGATAGATAAACAGTTTAGCCTAATGTCAAAAAATGTGAAATTAATTAGTGATATTTGTATCAGAGCACTAAAAACCCGCACTAATGGATAGTGACTCCTGCTGATCCCCACCGTTACGACTCCCCGGCAGCATCTACAGAGCCACGGCACGCCACTAATATAGTGTAAGCAGGTGGCTTCTGAAAGAAAAGCTTAGAGATGTCAGTTATAAAGGTTTAAAGCTGTTTTCAATGGTAAAACAAATGTGTTCATTTTGTATTCATTTTCATCTTATGTTTAAGTACTTGTGTTATTTTTATTCTTGTTAATCAAAACTAAAGTCTTATGTATAGGCTTCCAGTTTTAGTTTGCAATGGATGAGGAAATTTCCCAGACAGTGAGAAAAAATAAATAAACAAAACAAGCAAAAACAAAACAAAACTACTGTTCAGTTTGTTTTTGTGTTTTGTTGTTTGTTTGTTTTTAATAATAGACCTATATTCTTAAAGCAGGGCTTAAATGATCATTTTGTTTACACTGTGTTTTACTGTATTTATTGTGTCACTGCAGTTTGTGGGAGGCATCTGCACTAATTTTTTTTAGATAATCTGCCACAGAGTGACTGCAACATTTCAACTACAGCAATGTACAGTTGATTTTACTGTTGTTGAATAAGTAACGCACAACATTAAGGGCCAGATTTACTAAGCTGCGGGTTTGGAAAAGTAGAGATGTTGCCTATAGCAACCAATCAGAATTTAGCTGACATTTTCTAGTGGACTTCTTGCCGGCAACTTCTTGCCAGAGTTGCCGGCAAGAAGCGCTCCTTTTAGAAATAGAGACAGCTGAAAGCTCATTTTTGGCTGTCTCTATTTTGAAAATGAAGTTATTTGCAAAATCTTTTTTTGGAATGGGTAGGTATGCTGTTCATCATACTTAACCAATTTTTCGTAAGCCCTCAGACACGTCGCATCGAAAGCCGTCTGACTCGCCGCAGACACTCGCCGCCCTCCACTGCAGACATGACCGGAGAGGTGAGGCTTCTATAGGGTTAAGCTCTGGGGAAGAGAGGGTTATAGTTAGGGTCAGCAAAGGGGAGGGTTAGGTTTATAGTAATGGAATGGGAGTCTTAGGGTCAGGCTGTGGGGAGGGGAGTCTTAGGATTAGGCTATGGGTAGAGGAGCCTTAGAGTTAGGCTACGGGAAAGGGAGTCTTAGTGTTAGCCTACGGGGAAGGGAGTCTTAAGGTTAGGCTACAGGGAAGGAAGTCTTAGGGTCTGGCTGTGGGAAGGAGAGGGTTAGGGTAAGGATACAAAAATACTTACCATTTGCAGCGTTAGGTTTTGGTCCAGGGAAAATCTATTGCATCTCCCACAAAAGAGGCGTGTTAATGAAGTGGCAAGGGCGGCGGTAAGCAGTTCTGCGCAGATCCCCTTTCTGACAGATGCAGAGCAATGCAAACGTGTTTTGGACTCGGGCAGCCCTTTAGATCTCTGTACGTAACGAACATTATTATCTGGATCAGATCCACTGTCATGGTGGATTGTACTAAAAAGCCATACATGCTTTAAATCACATATGATCCCACAACAAGATAGATTGTATCACATGTATGATTTTAAAGTATGCCTTGATTGTGATCTGTACACACTGTGCCAATGTCGTACCCAACGCTGGCGTACTTTACTGTTCAGTGTATATGCAGCTTTAGAGAGCGGAATGGAGCCATAAATCTTTAAATTTTAAAAACAATAAAATAGCATCCTGTAATTAAAAAAAGACTTTACAGTAAGTCATACAGGAAGCCCAGAGTTGTCTGTAGCTAGCTTTTTTCCATTTTCCAATGCATTAAGCAGAACTACATTTTTGAAAAATGTGAAAACCCTTAACGGACCAAATATAACAGATGGACGAAAATGCTAATTAATTACCAAAATACATTCTGCTACAATGCAAATAAACAAACTTCAGATATGTATCCGTTAGCAATGTTTGTATTTAAAATTTCATTAGTTTGTTAATAGTTATACACTGACAGCTCCAAGAAGAAAAGTATCCATTTATCCATATTAAGCAGGCAAAATCAGCAGGCAGCCTTCAGAGGCAAACATATGCTATTCCCGATTAACATACTGATTCAATCTTGATTTAAATCATGTTTTCTCTTAAAATGTGAACAGCTGGTTAACTCTGCCCATTTTACATAAGTAAACATCTAATATGACAGGATTCAAGATGGCATTGTTTGCTTTGAATGCATTCAGTGTGATAACTAATTAATATAATTATCTGTAATTTTTTGTGATAACTCTAACCAAAAGTTACACATGTCCTCTAACAATATATTATAATAGTATTGAACTGGTTTTCAAGAAAGTTTTCCATTTTACAAATAGTAATTGACAATCTAATTTAATAATTATATTAGGGGCATAATCAACAAAGAAGAGACCAGCATGTTTAAACACAATTAGAAAAATAACAATAACTGTCTCAGTAGATGACTTGACTGTGATGTGAGGAGCGCTTAAGCCTTATATTGTGTTATATAACAGATACAGAATGTTGTGAAGGGATCTCTTGTAAAATACTGTAGATTTCAATGCAATTGTATTTATATTATGTTCTCTATGATAGTATTGATATTATATTTAGTAAGTTTTTGTTATGTTTGCATTGATTTCTACATTTTACATATATATGTTCCTTGATTTAGTTTAAGATATGCATTATGGACAGGATCATAATCTAATAATTTTTGGACTATTTGCGAAAAACCACCCAAATCTTTACGTGCGCAATGGACTTCCAGCGTGGATCTGGAGCCTTAAGATCCAGATTTGTGTACTGGAAGGTGGTATGTCACAGAGGCAGGACCGGGCAGCAAGGCCCCATGGTAGGAGGTGGGAGGTATTTAAATCATACAGTAAGGGCTTGGCTAAACCCATTTTAATTGAGGCCAGTACGTAAATGTTAAGGTAGGGCCCTAGTAGCAGAAAGCCATAGGTATGAGGGGCAGTGGTCTTGTTGGAACAAGATGTAGGCCGGAGTCCAATGCAGGTAGTGTTCATGAGTCTTCATGCAAGGGAAATAGGGGAGGGGTGGTATTGCTGGACCTTCCCTGCCACCTCAGTTCCACACCCCAAAAAAAGTAGTTCTACTGATCAAATGTCTGTTTGATGATTTTGACAAATCTTACAATTACAGTCAGCAAACTGTGTAGTCATCGTCATCTAAGAATTAATAACTAAGGACCGAATCCAGACTTTCTGCAAAGGGGCATTTTCCGATCACTAGGATCAGAAATAGACCCTTTTGGAATAGCGGGTGCCGCTTTTTCATGATGTATCTGGAACCTCTGCATCAAGAATTCTGTCCTGGTTGAAGATCCAGCACCAGGATGGGACATCTTATAGAGCAGAAGTGCTTCTACTAATAGTACAGTAAAGGTTGGCTTCAGCCCTTATGTAGGTTGATTTTTCCCCTTCGAGCAGTGGGTGAGAAGTTGTCTTTGCTATTTAGAAGATTCAGCACAGGTACAGTGACATTAGGGTCAATGCGATTGCTGCAGGCTCCATTATGCGTCCTGCGGCAGGCTGAGATGATCCGGTGCGCTCTCCGCTGTCCCTCCGGATGAAGATGAAGAAGCAGTGCCCGCCAGTGTCCTGAATACCCCCGGGCCGGTAAGTCTGTTAACTCTTTTCATTTTTTTTTTTTACTTTAAACAATTAGCGGTAATTTTTTTTAAAATAAGCGTTATTTAATGATTATTTTTTTTAAACGCTACACAGTAGAAACAGGTTTGTTTACTGTTGCCATAGCAACAGTAGACAAATCTGCACCAATCAAGAGGCAAAGTGAAAGACCCGGGTTGAAAACAACCCTGGTCCTTTCACATTGCCTCCCTTCCCGGGTTCAACACGGGAACAACCCTACTATTTTCCCGTGTTCAAGTCCCGGGTCTCCCGGAAGTGGCGGTTTCACATCACCAGCAAAAAACCCTGGTTTTTGGTGGTAATGTGAAAGGGGTATAATTGTTAAACAGGTAGGCACAAATTTACAGTTTGCAGGGAGGCGCTGAACACCCTAGCACGAGACGAGCCCTGTACATTACATACATTACATTACATGACATTCACGTACATTCAAGTATTAAATGCATCATATACTCACTGAAACCCGCTGCACTGCACTCATATCCAGGTCCGGCTGACCCGGGCCCCCCGGACGATGAAGAGGGACAGGCAGGGGAATGGGTACTGGAGGGGGCTTGGCTAGGGGAGGGAGAATGGGAATGACAGGAGGAGGAGGAGGACAGGTAAA
>WWET01004114.1:58367-75189 GCA_011038615.1 Limnodynastes dumerilii
ATAATGTAACTATTGGCTTTCTTAATGCCTCTGCATGGTGCAGTGGATACCTGTGGCGCTTTCTAAATAAATGCTAAGAAAGTTAATAATATAAAGTTGTCCCAAATGTCATTTATTTTCATTTTCTTTTAGTACAATACCCTACAATTAAGTCACCATTGTACCACTCAAATAAGTATGTTACACCTTGAGCTCCAGTATATCACATCCCAGTGACATCCAGTAGTGTTGTTCTGCGTAACGGTCCAGGGTCTTGTTTGTTTTTCTATTATTATTGGTTTAAGCTGTTTATTCTGGAGGGAGGGAAATTGCATGTTATAGGAGCTGGTACTCAGATGCAAGTGATGATTGAACCTAGGTAGACTCATTTCTGTGGTGGGATTTTCTGGTCTGGCTGCATCTGAGGGTCTGCACTGAATCTCATTATAAACAGACAAGCTCAGGTCCAGTAAGGTTAGGGGTGTGTTCAAAGTAGAAGGAGAGCACCATGGACCAGATTCAGAGATGGAAAATAAGGACCTGATTCAGACTGGGAATCTTAACTTTTGCACATATGAAATCAATATGGTTTAGCCCAGGAGTAACTTTCCTCTCTTATTTTCAAGCTCCTTCTTAAGTCTGAATCAGGCCCTAGAAGAGGAAAGTTACTCCTGGGCAAAACCATGTTAGTTCCATAAGATTCCCAGTTTGATTATGTTGAATTCATTGATCTATTGGAGTAGTGTTCTCTGATTCTCTCTCCACCATTAAGTTTAATGTATTTGATTAAACTATCACTTCATGTTTATGTTATATATAATATTTGTCTAAAACAATGAAGATGAAAGTGGAGGACTTTAGCAACTGTTTTAAGAAAAAATGCAAGTGATTACAATCAATATTAATACTTAGGACCCAATCCAGAATACAGAAAAAGGGCACATCATGGTCGCTAGGATTGTAAAATGCCTGCTTATTGAGCTTGCGCACACATTGCTACATCAATTTTTTTCTGGATCTGTGACATTCAGAGAATGTTTTGGGGTTCATTTATTTGTGCGCTCTCCGGCAGTATGGTGGGTGCAAGCGCAAGGGGGAGGAGTTGGGCTTTAAATTTTATAATAAGGATGTGCGCTATGCACACCCCCATCCAGATTTCTCATTTGTCCCCATTTTAGATGGGCACTGATCGACAAAATGAATGTAGGATCCAGTGCAAAACTCTGAGCAAGCAAGGATATGCTCCATATGCCCAATTGGAAGGCTGGATTCTGCGGGGATCTGGCGTGTATGATGCTGGCAATTATATTGAACCTTAGTTACATACTACTAACGGGTAGGCTTCAAATAAACATTTAATTTAACTAATGTTGAGCTTCAGTTAACACATTTTTCAATAAAAATGTAATTAAAAGTAAAAATATCTTAACATTAACCAAAATTATCCATAGTGAGATCATTATTATTAGTTCACAATTACTTAAATCTATCATATATCACTAAAAGAATATATCCAATTTTTGTTCAAGCAGATACATTTTAATTGTTTATTTAAAGGTTTTCTATTAATTCAACAATAAAATAGCAATTTAAGAACATACAGTATTTAATGAATTGTTTTCCTGTGGAAAGATTAACCACTGCCCATAACAAAAAACTTGTCTATGTTTTATTATGTACCATGTGATCATGTTACACATGATACGTACCAGAGACACACTTGGCAAGTATGCTATTTTTCTTCTAAGTGATAATGTCACTAATTAGTGTTTTACATGTCTGAAAGGTTGATAGCATGCAGTCTGCCTCCACTTTGGAGTTGGGGTGCACAGGAAATTTGATTTGTTCCAAGAATGGTCACAGTTCTCTATTAAAACATAACAATTAAAATAAATGTTGCTATTATGAATATTTTTCTAATTATTATTGTTAAAGTAGAGAAGATTCATCTGAGTTTGGGCTGTTTGTTCTCAGGGAGAGTAAAGTAGAAATAGAAATACTTTATACTGATGCTAGTTTGATGCATTTTATTTAAACTTAAAAATGTTCAGACATTAAACTGTGCTTTTGTATATATACAGAATGGTGGTGTGAACACTTTATTGAAACGTTCACGTATATATGAGTGATAGGAGGGCACGGTTAATAAAGAAATGTAGCTCAAAAGGTTATAAGGCAACCAAAACCAGCATTATCCACTTTGTAAGAATATAAATTAAAGTAAAGCCCATCAAGTCTCAGTTGCACCAAAAACGAAGGGTAAAGCCACAAAGTACAGAAAAACTGTAGAAAAACATGCAAAAATAGTCATAAATGATCCCTTAGGTGTGAGACAGTCCTGAAAGGATAGAAACTGACTGAGCATGTTAAACAGCTGAGTGCCGCAATAACCACCAAAAATATTCTTAGTTCAGCGGTAGCCATGATAGTCCTTGAATTTGCAGTTAACCACAGAATGTGATGGTAGACTATGGCCCAGATCCTCATGTGTGCGCGCGACAGTGAAATTACGTGCAGCATGTACGTAATTTCACTGTTTAGAAGATTGTGCTCATGCGCAGAACCTTCTTACGCCGTCGTATGGGTCAGCGTATGTGACGTCTGTTACGTATGCCACGGGTTACGGGAGAGGTGCTGTCCCCTCAGTTACGATCGTTGTATCTCCACCGTCAAGGCGGAGATACAAATGTAAATGAGGGGGCGGGGCGAGGGATGGCCCGTTATGATCAAGTATCTGGCCGTAAAGGCCACATACACGATCATAAAAGTTAAGGTAGGAATCTGGACACATAAGTGTCCAGATTTACTACAGAGAGCAGGGAGTGCACGGGGTGTGGTACAAGGATGGCCGTACAGGAGCCTGTAGGTCTGGATCCGACCCTATATCTGTATTGTGGATGAAACTGTGAAGACTGGTCATCCTGTGTGTGCCAGGAAGTCTTAGGGCTGCTACTCATTCTGTGAGATCTCAGCAGATTCATCTATATGTTTTTCACAATGTTTAATGTACCCCTCCCCCTACACCTGTATAACATGGGAGAGTGTTCTGTCTATGTTGCTGTTAATTTGTCGCATTAATGCAGCATTACAAGAATTCCTGTTATTATTCGGTACTATTTTGTGTAAGTTTTTGTTATACAATTTTTCACAGCAACAGCCAGGACGCCATAAATATGCAGAGAGTGAAGCATGCACCCGCTGGTACGCTGCGGGCAGTAATCCCACATAGCTAGTTTGCATGCATCATGTATAACATGGAGGAAGACAGCCACCACTAAGGGACTGTTTCAGAAATGCTTTCCATCCATATTTGGTATAGAATCCATATCATTCACTGCTTTTAGGCCTCACTTCCTTCTGAACTGATTTATGCTAGGCAGTTTGAATTATATTGAATGTCATTGATTTGCTCACTAGGAACCTGATTCATACTTAAGAGTGCTTTAAGAACGCATGAAATAGCAAAAGTCTGCACTTATGTAGCAAGTACACTCCCATGACGCTCCTGTCTGACAGACGGAATTTAGCTGACTTCCACGTGCCATAAACCTACCTTAACATCTCCATGCGTATTGTTGTGCAGACATAGCGAACGTACATGCGGAAGTGCCTAACCCAGCTCATACTATACAATTTATATGCCTCCACCCACCCACGTATTCTCCCACGTACATAGTATTGTCACATATGGAGCTGTGCACATGCGGAAATCAACTCCGTACATATGACCGGATGCACATTTTCGTCTGGTAACCCACTTCTGAACTCAAAGTGGGTTTCAATTAGTTCCGTACAATAGAAAATCTGTAGTAAGGGGCTGTGCTTCCCCTTCGCCTGCAAAGGTGGATTGGCGGAAGCATGTAAATTGTACAGTGTGGGATGGGTGTCCCACATACGTGCATATTAGCGTTTGGACGAACCGCTGATCCGCAAGAGTGACTTAAGGCTGCCTTCATAAGTCACAAAATTTGCAATCAAGAAAGGGGAGTGACAATACCCACTCTTGTGTGGACGGCAGACCCGCACGTACGGAAAGCATGCGGGGGTCTGGATCCGGTCCATAGTGAGATCTGATGTGTAACATCTGCCACACACATGTGCAGATCGCTAAAAAATGCCAACTTATGCATACTTCCAGGCAGAGCCCACACATGATGTAGCCATCACTGATTACTTAGACTAAGAAATAAGGATGGGACAGAACCATCAGTCAAATGGTTGAGAGGACTGATGGTAATCCCAATGTTTCCTCAACATCGCTTCCTTCCCAATGTTTTTTCAAAATATTTTCTAATTTCTTGGGGCAGCTCTGGCTGTTGGCAGCTGCAAATACTGTACCTGATGCAGAGCTGAATGTACATGTCTGTTGGTGTGGTGTTTATCAGTGTTCCTTTCCATTGCGCCCTTGCTGTTTGTTATGTCATCAACCAAAATGTCAACAGGTCAAACTGTAGGCAGGTCAAAATGTCGACAGTTGATTATTATGTTAGTATTACATATATATTATTACATTTCTGAAGATTTTTACAAGCCCCCTGCATTACAATAAGTTTACAGATATTACAAACAAATACTAACATAATACTCAACTGTCAACATTTTGACCCGTCTACATTTTGACCTGTCGACCTTTTTGTCTGGCGACATTTCACGCATTTACGCATGCTCAGAAAGGGAACGAGCACTATTACATGCGATCTAGGACTGAATGCAATTTGCTCTACATAAGCTTTCATTCTGAGGGGTGTTTTGCGCCTGAGAAGGGGTTAAGATACATAGTCAATGTACAGTAAGACATTCCCATCTAGAGCATCTAATCGAAAGCTGAACACAGATAGAAATAAGCACAGTTTACTTATCTTATGAAATCACTGTGGGCGTATTGTGCATTTGTCATATATTATATAGCTACAGTAAAAAATGTGCATTATTTTATGAGATTCTTTTAGTGCATTCACATTGCAACATAAGCACTTACACTATTCAAACCCTCTATTTACAGTACAGTGTACTACCCTGTACTTGACCATAGTATATGGCCCACACAAGATTTGTGCTCAAATGCATGCTGTGTTCCAATTTGCATGAAAATCTGGATCAGGCTCACTGGGTGGGCTTTTGACTACTGACTGAGTCTTACCGTGTCTTGTATTTACAACTTTAGAGACTGACACATTAGACACTGGACTGGCTGCTGCATAATAGTTGTACATGGTGTTGCTGGGGGCATTGGCTGACAAAGTGAAAGGCATTCTGGTCAGTCAGTAAGCTCACTGACACTGGTGCTGCTCTCAGTTATTGATGAACAAGTCAAGTATAGCTTGTATTTGCAAACATCAAATTAGTCATGAATTCTATATCTAGTTACAGGTGCTACACCATAAACAGGGAGAATCCGCTAAGATTCTAGGGGCCTCATTTACTAAGGTCGATTTTTGACGACGATTCTACATCGATCGTCATCGCTGGGGTTTAGCAGTGATTTTTTACCAAAATCGCGGCATTTACTATGCCCGAATTTTTGGCATTGATGTAGAATCGCCGTCGATGTTGATCGATTTTAAAATGGAAAAATCGCCATACTTTTCAATTGAAAAGCACGGTGATTGTCCATTTCAAAATCGATATGCATTTTTCAATCACTTATCCTGCCGATGCATATACTACTATAAGGAAAAGCAAGTCCATGTGTTTGTGGCCATGCTAACCCTTATAGTAGTGAAAAATAGCCCCAGAACACTGCCATAACCCAGTAACAAACTCTACTGTTCTATCTATAAAATAAAACACAGAAATGTTCATTACACATATTTGTACAAATATGCTATAAGCCACCAGCCACCGGCAAGGCCTTTCTGTATATGGTGGTCCTAACTCTAACAATGAGAGTCTCAATATTGGGTCACATATATATGTTTATAAATTGAGAGTCAACTTACCTAGGAGACACCCCTTAAAGTCTCCAAAATGGCTGCTGTGAAACAGCTCTCCCTCTCAGCAACTGCTCCTAGACATGCCCACAAACAGAATAAAAACAGAATGGAAGTTCTTATAGTAGTGTAAGCAGCAGCCTGATAAGTGATAGAATTCTACAAGCAAATGTGTTATGTGTCCCTAAAAAATGTTAAAAAGTACCCAAATACACATTGCAATATTACCTGACCTAACACTACATGTAAACCCCTGAATAAAATATGTAAAAATGTCCCTTAGTGTGTCTAGCGATTATAATGGTGTCCACCGTGACAAAACGTTCCCTAAAGTGTATTTTAGCGTATAAATGTGTACTAAAATAATAACTAAATGTCACAACTCACCGTTTAGCAGTCATCTGTCTTGGGATGACTTGTTTGGATTTTCTGCTTCTTCTGAACATCTTCTTTCAATGTTGCTTGCAGATGCTTGTCACTGTGCTAGAAGAGTTTCTTCCAGTGCTGGCAGCTGGTCTTCGGCCTTTTCTGGCCCTTTCCACGACACACCCCTTCTTCCTCCTTGGTGTCCCCGCTACTAATGACCGGGCTGTCGCTAGAGGGCCCCCTTTTATAGAAGAAATTATGTCATCAACACTAGAGTGCACACTAGAGCCCCCTAATGTAGATGACGTAATTTCTTCTATAAAAGGGGGCTTTAGGGTACTTTTTGTCACGGTGGACAACATTATAATCACTAGATACACTAAGGGACATTTTTTACACATTTTATTTAGAGGTTTACATGTAGTGTTAGGTCAGGTAATATTGCAATATGTATTTGGGTACTTTTTAAAAAATTTTAGGGACACATAACACATTTGCTTGTAGAATTCTATCTTATCAGGCTGCTGCTTACACTTCTATAAGGATTAGCATGGCCACAAACACATGGACATGCTTTTCCTTATAGTAGTATATGCGTCGGCAGGATAAGTGATTGAAAAATGCATCTAGTGTTTTTTTACTTAGGACTGGGAGGGTAGAGCAATGTTTGTCGATTTGGTGGTGAAAAAGTCCAAAGTCCCAGGACTTTGGCTTTAGTAAATACGACGATGGTGAAAAAACAGCTAAAGTCCCGGGACTTTTGGGCGATTTTGCCAAAATCGACCTTAGTAAATGAGGCCCTAAGGGTTGATAGATCCAACAAACCGAAATCTGGCCAAAATAGCAAGACAATATTGAACAATTGTGGCCACTTCAGTTTCCTATAGAACCTTTGTTCTCTAAAGCTAGCAAAGTGTGGATGAGAAATTTTTGGGGCCAATTTAAAAGTGCACAGGACTGAACTGGAGTCTCTCCTCACCTTACTTGTATTCTCCTATATTGAAAAACAAATGGGCAGTTTCTATGTACGTTGGATTGTATTTACAGTTTTTGTATAATTTTCTACAGTCAATTTAAAAGCTTGTTGCTACCGTTAAAAGCCAAGTTTAAAAAAAAAAAATAGTGCTGTGTATGAGTAGCAGTGATCTGTTTTTTAAGTTTCACTAGTCAGTTCATCGTGTTTTTCTTTCTTCAATAAGTTTCCAATTTGATCTATCCTAGAAACATCCCAGTTTACTTAAAAAATAGAAACATTGTCCAACATCAGTTCCAGACCCAAAGGACTAAATAATGTTTTTAAAAATATTATTAGTACTACTGATGTTTCCTTTCAATGTCCCATCCCTATTAGGGAGGAGACAGCTTTTTGGGAATGGCGAAAAGTAGCAAAAATTGGAATAACCCCAGGACCGATCTGTATGTTAAGTATATTAATGACAGACAAAGCCTGGATACTAATATCTGCCAAGTAACAGGTCAGTGAGCATATCTCTCTGAGTAGTTATTTGTATTATGATTATTTTTTATGACATGGCACCAGACATATTTCATGTGTTTAGTAAAGAATATATTGAAGAAAAGTAAATACATTTATAAACATAAAAACTTTATTTGTTACTGCTGAAAATTACAATACAGAAATATACAAAACAGATGTTAGTGTTATGCCTAGTCATGCACATATATTTAATAAGATATTTTTACATATAGTATTAAGGGTTATTTTTTTATTAAGCTATTACATTTTACAACACTCTTTATTGAAATAGTTTTTTAAAATGTATAAAAAAATTTAATGCTGTTTTTTTTCCATATAGAAAATGCATATAACTGTAACTACTGCAAATTTTAAATGTGTGGACAAAATTGAGATGAGATTTATGAGGGAATGTGTTGCAATTGATCTATATTAAAATAATTGCATTTTGTATTTGGGATTAAACTAGAGTTTAAATATAACCACAAAAAACAGACACGTCTGCATTTGGAAAGCATATACAATGTGAGTAGTGCAATTTATTATTATTAGTATTATTATTTTTATTCCTAAAAGCATCATACTGCCATGCGCATCTGCAAATCGCAAAAAGAAAATCCCAGCATTTACACATGACCTGTGTATTTTTAGGAACGTTATTAAGTGTGAATACGACCCATTGAATTTACTTGCATGTAGGTATTTACATATACATGCTTCCTCTGGTCTCAGTATACTTAAGACTATTTGATTAGTTTGTCAGTTAGGCTTAAATTTTGTAAATTTCAACAGTTTTCCTCAAGGTTGCCAACTTTCTATTTCTTCCCTCCAGGAGATCTTGGAAGAAAGAAATACCGGTATAGACGCGGGACATAAAAACACAATTTGTGCAAATGGTGTCATTAAGCCTCACCCCTGTCCATCACTACTGCAATTCATAGTGTTCCTAGGGGTGGGAAGGGCTTGATGACGAAAATCACATCATCAAGTCTCGTCTAACCCTAGAAACATTAGGAATTGCAGTAGTGCGAAGCAGGGGGCGGGACTTGTTGGATACTTGCAGGAGAATTGCCCGAATATTCCAGGAGAGCCGGCAACCCTGGTTCACTTGTTACAAGTACATGGTTTTTGCTTTGTATTTTGCAATACATTCTACAATAATGACAGAAATTCAGATATGATAACCTGCTGATATCCTTTATAAAAAATTGCTTATGTCTGGAATGGGAAATTATTTTTCAGTACAAACACATTACATAATGTCTATAATAACCTGTATAATTACTCTTGTTAATTGATGAAAACAATATACTGGATAATTGTTTTTTTTTAGATAAAAGTACCAAAATATTATTGAAGATGCTTTTTCATGAATAGCCTTTTGTGTTGTTGGCTTTATCAATGAAAAAATGTCTTTACATGTGCCTTCAATTATAGCACAACTTAGATAACTTTAGTAACTTTCTAAATTGTACCTATTTAATATCTGGCTGTACACACATTGCAATATTATGTAAGATAATATATTATATTCACTTAAGTAGCAGTCTAAGAGCTGTCACATCACACCAACCTTCATCCTGAAAGAGTGAAATGTTTTATTAGTGAGGGTAATGGAGGCCTTTGGTATCACTAGCATAGACTACAGGCTTTTCCTGCTTGTTAATCTCTGACAGGGAATTACTGATAGGCAGTCTGTCGCATTCCCTTTCTCTCCCTTGCTCTCTCCATGGCTCCATGCAGAGAAGTCTGGCTGCACTTAAAAGCAAAACGAAAATAGTTCTCTTGCTAGAGACGCCATTTCCCTCAGGGACTGTAAAAGGAAGTTTATTGGAACCATTTATTCATTTTTTTTTTTTACTTCTAATCCAAAAACAGACTTTCCAAGAGTGGCAATTGTGGAAAATATGCCACTTGGTGTGTAGATAGGCACTGTAGAGATGTTCCCCATAGCTTATCACCCATCTCTAACTTTACATTATATTAGTAGGCCTGAACGGGAGGAAATTGCTTGTGTCTCAAAATGGACAGGGCCTCATCGACAGCTGATAACACCCTTTGTGTTCACGCACAGTCTGCAAACTGTATTGTCTATCTGATTTCATGTAAATTGCAGATTTACTCATTGTCACAAACACTTAAGCAGTGATAAGTTCTCAGGGAATCCTACTTCATGACAGAGGCTTATATGTAAATAAAAATATGTGTCATTTTACTGGGGTTAACTGAATGGAAAAAAACTAAATGCCTCAGTTTCCAGATGTTTTATAAAGGCTCAAATTCAAGTCCTTACAGGTGTGATATTTCTATTCTGCATTTCATTCTTGTTTGGCTGATAACAATGAATTATGTGCAGTCCTGTGTCATACACACCAAGCATAAAGACATTTCTTCCCTTTTCCAATCCTCTTCCAATGCAACTCACAACCCAACTACTTACAAAATCCTATGTACAGTGTCTTGTTTAAGTTGTTAAAGCTTCTATGTAAATTTCAGTTTGTCCCTCACCTTATGAATGTCTATATGCCTCTGGTTTAATTGCATCTAGATGATTAAGGTATTAAAATAAAGCGTGCAAATTGTAATTGGGTCTGATTTGGTATCCAAACCACTTTGTATCCAAACCAAGAATCAAAATGACTGACTTAATAGATCCCAGGGAGAGGTAACAATAAATAAAATCTTAATGTGTCATCACAGAAAGCGCTTCTAATCAAAAATTGGGGTCTGCTCTCCCCAATATAAAAAAAAAATACAACCCCAAAAATTTTTTTGATGAGCGCTAAACGATGACCACTATATGTTAAGAATAAAAGAAAGAAGAAAAAAAATGAAATGGCTTCTGTTAATCACAATATCAAAACATTTATTAAACATAAAACATGATTCTATTTGCAAAATTAGTATAAAAGGCCAGTATGCAATTCGTTTCTAAAATAGAAACCCCACTATGCAAAAATCTCCATACTATAGTGTCCAAAGTTGAGTCCGTTATAATAGATGCAATATGTTAAAGAATTTAGTAGCTGGTAGTGGTTATAGATGGAAATTAATGATGGGCAACACCAAATGCAGGGTATTATGGATCACACGAGGAATTTGATATCCAGGACTAAATCTCAATGTACAGCTGATGTAATAGAGTCCTGTACGTCGCTATGCGCACAGTCTTTGATTTAATAGGTACCTCTATTCAGTGTGTCCTCTCTGAATTACCTCCTTGTTGTGAAGTTTATTATCCCATCAGATTAATGGAGCTCCGATGTAGCTGGGTGCCGTAGGCAGATAGCAGAGCCGCACAGTCTCTTGGAATCTCTGTGGTGCCATCACATGTACATTGTGAGCTATTTGTCACTCAGCTGATATTCAAAAATAGATGCTGAACCTCCGGATAGTGTCAGAATAATTAGTAGTATAGGAGCACGTTAGTGGGGGCAGTCACCTTAACGCGTTTCATCGGTAACGTGCAATTTCATCAGATGATCCACCTCAATCCAGTTCCCCAAATTCTCGGAGTAACTGCTGAGCATAATTTCCTGCTTGTAGGTAAGCAATGGGAAAAGCTTTCAAATACTCATATCTCTCAGTCGCCTCAGTTGAACAACACATCCAGTCAAATGTTCAAAGGGTAAGATGCCAAGCCTTGTTGAAATCTGGAGTTAAATGTAAATGGTAGGTGAATAGAATTAAATTCATTAAGGCCGTATTGACGTCTAAGAACATACCATACCTTTCTAGTGGTCCAAAAGAATGGGTTATCCCTAACATTTACTGTTATCTTGTTATTGGGCCTATCCAAAAGAGCTCCCAAATTCATTCCTCCCAAAAATTCTTCCTCAATCATGACATTAGCATATTTACTCTGATGTAGCAACCAGTCCCGAAGGTATCTAAGTTTGGCAGCATAGCTATAGAGGGTAATATTGGGAAAATCATTTTTTTTTAGGTTGTTGTAGTTTTTCAAGGCTAATTCTAGGTCTCTTGCCCTTCCAAATAAATCTGAGAAGATGTGCCGTGACCTTCTTTGTGTCATGAAATGCGGGACTTACCACGTGAGAATCCGTCTGTCGGCGTCCATATTGGATCCCCTCATATGATGCGCTGCAGCCACCCAGAATCCAGCCAGGGGTTATCACATGTTTCCATTATCCAATCCAGAACCAGGGAACACTATTTAAACCTAGAGCCAGTGCACTACACAGTGCCAGAACAACTTCGTCATTCAAGGTGTCTGGTTCCTGTTGTGAGGCGCTGCTGCTGTTTACCTGACCTTACTGTTGATCCAGTTCTTGTCCAGTCCTGTTCTTGCTCAAGTCAAGTCCAGTCTTGGTCTAGTCCAGGTCAAGTCCAGTCAAGTCCAGTCCTAGTCCAGGTCAAGTCCACTCCAGTCCAGGTCAAGTCAAGTTCAGTCCTTAGTTACATAGTTGATTAGGTTGAAAAAAGACAACAGTCCATCAAGTTCAACCTATTTTGGATCGCCTGCAATCCCTATCTTTATATTTGAAGTTAATCTATATGAAGCAACCTCCAAACTGTTGCAATCATAAAAAATAAATTAATAAATTAATAAATTTCTCCCTGGCTCCACTACTGTCCTTTATTTAAATTAGCGGTCCTGGTAACCCTGGATGTCCTTTTCTGCTTAAAATGTATCTAATCCTTTCTTTAACCTTTTCTGGCAGTGAATTCCACATCCTAACTGCCCTTACTGTGAAGAACCCTTTAATTTGCTGGTTGTGAAACTTCTTTTCCTCCAAACTTAGTGGGTGCCCCCGTGTAATGTGTATAGTCCTTGGGGTAAAAAGTTCCTTTGAAAGTTCATTGTATTGACCCATGATATATTTGTATATAGTAAACATATCTCCTCTTAGACGCCTCTTTTCTAAAGTAAACATGTCTAAACTGGCTAGCCTTTCCTCATAGTTCAATGACTCCATACCCTTTATCAATTTTGTCGCCGTTCTCTGAACCCTTTCTAGTTCCAAAATGTCTTTTTTATTGAATGGTTCCCAGAACTGAACTCCATATTCAAGATGAGGCCTTACCAATGATTTATATAGTGGCAAAATTACAGTCTTCTCTTGCTTCTATGCCCCTTTTTATGCATGCTAATACTTTATTGGCCCTTGCAGCAGCTGCTGCTTGACTTTGAGCACTATTGCTAAGTCTATTGTCCACAAGCACTCCCAAACCCCTTCTCCATTAAAGATTCTCCTACATTTACCCCATTTAATTTATAGATTGCATGCTTGTTTTTGATTCCTAAATGCATAATCTTACATTTATCTATGTTAAACCTCATCTTCCATTTGGCCGCCCAATCCTCCAGTTTACTCAAGTCTCTCTGCAAAGACGCTACATCTTGCTCAGATTCTATTACCTTACATAGTTTAGTGTCATGTGCAAAAATGGAAAATTTGCCACCAAGGTCATTAATAAATATATTAAAAAGGAGTGGTCCCAGCACAGAACCTTGAGGTACACCAGTTAAAACTTTTGACCAATTAGAATAAGTTCCATTTATCTCAATTCTCTGTTCCCTATTCTCCAACCAGTTTTTGATCCAAGTACAAATGTTGTTTCCTAGACCCAGTTCCCTTATTTTGTGGACCAATCTATTGTGTGGCACTGTATCAAAGGCTTTTGCAAAATCTAAGTAGACCACATCTACTGCACTACCCTGGTCTAAGGTCAAACTAACTTTCTCATAGAAGCTAATTAGGTTAGTTTGGCATGACCTATCTTTCACAAATCCATGCTGATTCCCACTAATAATCTTATAGCACATCAATAAATCCTGTATATTATCCCTTAGTATACCTTCCAGCAGTTTCCCAACTATTGATGTCAGACTTACAGGTCTATAATTACCCGGTTGTGATCTTATTCCCTTTTTAAACAATGGCACTACATCTGCTATACGCCAGTCGCTTGGTACACAGCCTGATGAAATTGAGTCTATGAAAATTAAAATCAACAGTCTAGCAATTTCTGAATGTAGCTCCATTAGAACCCTTGGGTGTATGTCGTCAGGGCCAGGAGCTTTATAGCTTTATTTATCTTAATTTAAGTCCTGTTTTAGTCCACGTCAAGTGAAAGGGGGGTTTTCAATGTGTGTAATACATGTGGGGTATATTAGCGTACCTCTCAACATTTTGAAACCCGAAAATGGTATAAATAAGCTTCATCCTGCCCAAGCTCTGCTCCTGTCCCATCCCCATTGTCATACTGCACAGGGCGAAAATTTAGATAGTAATAAAAAAAACCCTGCCTTCAGTGTAGCCCACTTATCAGGACAAATTGGAAGGCAGTCAGAGAAACATGAATGTGAGAGGATGAATAAAAAGGAATGGAATTGTCCCAGTTTACCCAGAAAGCAGAGCTCTATCTAAATGCTTTAATCAATATCAAAGGGAAAAATTCTCTAGGGTTGCCCACATATAGAGCCTATCTGGATGCCCCTGAAATCTTGCCATTGTTCCAATATTCGCAGGAGAGGATCTATAGCAAGGTTATACAGCAAAAGTGATAGAGGACACTCTTGTCATGTTCCCGCTGCATAATAATAGGAGTACTCTTAAGACCGTTGACCAGGATAGAGGCATGGAGGCTGGAATACAATGATACCACCAAGTTAATAAAGTTACTACCAAAATTATGGAGTTCAAATATTTTAAATAAATGGGGCCACAAAACAGTGTCAAAAACCTTGCTAGTGAGTGAGATGTTTTCACTGTGTGGGTTTTGAAAAGAATAAATTACCGCTGCCAGTGCAGTTCTAATTCCTTTTGCGGATAGGTGTCCTATCACAAATCTTAACTGGTGAGGTGTAAGGAGAGAAGGGGAAATCAACTGCAATCTAGTAGCTATAATCTTGGCCAAAACAAGGTCAGTGTAAAGCAGAGATATAGGGTGATAGGACGGAACCAACTGAGGATCCTTACCTGGTTTAGGTAAAATATAGTGATGGCCTCATTAAAGGATGTATCCCCCCTTCCTCGCATAAAGATCACATTATACATTATCTCTACCAAAGCAGGAGTGATATTATGGCTTAAAAATTTGTAATAACCAGCCGACGGCCCATCTGGGCCTGGTGTTTATGTATCTGTAGGTTTTTAATGACAGATTTCATTTCTCCCTCTGTGATGTCCCCTTCTAAACTCTCGTGTTGCTCAGTTAGTTGGGGAAGATTTGCTTCAGCCAGTAAGCTAAATTATAAAGCCTCGTTTACCTCTCTATTCCCATATAGTTCTGAATAATAAGTGTGGAATTGTTGCTTAATATCTGCTGTCATTGTGCTGATGCCTCCTGTGTTTTTATTTTGATAGCTTTGATATAAGATTTCGATCTCCTCAATTTGGACATTGCTGCCAGTAGTTGTCCCACCTTATTGCCCCACCGATAGTATTTTTGCCTTGACTAATAACATGCTGGTTCAAAACTTTTTTGCCTGTTCATAATCAGCACTTAATTTCTGTAGTAACTTGTATATACGTGTTAAACATGTCTGATACCACCTGTTGCATTCGTTCACCTTGTTCCCTGGCTAATCTGAGAGCCCTAGATACTTAGCTAATTATAAGTCCCCTTAAAACCGCTTTTGAGGTCTGCCAAAATAATGCCGGATTGCTCCAATGAGCAATATTGTCATCCAACAATTCTCACAAGCATCCGTTTAAGGAGTGTGATTCCCCTTTGTGAACGTTCTCTCTGTCAGTTCCCAACTGGCTGGGCAAACTATTGCTTATGCTTTGAAGAGGCATAGCAATCGATCCCTGGAGCACCAAACATGTTGCTCCAAAAGGTAAGTAACTATCCTATCCCCAGCCCACTCCTTAACCCTAACCCAAAGTCTCCCTTCCCCACAGCCTAACCCTGAGCCTCCCCCCGCAGCATAACCTTAAGCCTCTCCCCTTTGCAGCCTCCCTAAGTCTACCCCCCACAGCCTAACCCTAAATCTACCCCCCACCGCAGCCTAACCCTAAGTCTCCCCCCCGCAGCCTACCCGTAAGTCCCCAGAGAGGGTTACTCACCTCTCTGGTGGTCTGGTGGCGGCGCGTACAAAAATGAATGGGTGAGTATGATTGCATACTCACCCATTCATAAAAAAAATCTAAAACGGCATTCAAAATACAGAGAGACAAAAAGCAACATTCGACTGTCCCTACTTTGTAATGACAGTCATTGGTGCAGGGACTTGCACCACCATTTAAGTATAAATAGAAATCAAATATTCAGGAATCCGACAGATGCTGGCGTACTCTTGAGGAAGCGGTAATTCTAAAGTGATGGATACAGGCACATTATCTGAAATTATGGTATTGTATACATTTGTTCTAAATACATGGGACATAAGGGAGTCAGAGATCAACACAAAATCAATGTGGCATAGAGTGTGGTAGACAGCTGAACACACAGTAAAGGATTTATAGGAGGTGTTTAAAATGGATCAACCAGTTGAAAATTGGATTTGAGCGCCTCTACATGACATTAAGAGCGGTATATGGACAGGGCAACTGACAGCAATTTATCAATGGTAGGATTATGTACTGTATTAAAATCACCCCCAATAATAAGCTGAGCATTAAAGAAATCCCCATCACCAGTGTTACTCACTACATTGGGCAACCTGCTGATAAATGCTTAACAATAATATTGATTGACAGTGAGAAGTGCTTCTCCACTGGAATAAGATGGTAGTCTTCTGAGAGAAAAGCCACAAAAAAAGAGGTTTATAATATATCTTTATGGTGATCGGTGCAAATAAAATAGTACAATGTACATTAACCACTGTAACCTCCTCCTTGTTGGTCTCCCGCTCAAACGTCTTGCCCCCTTTCAATCTATACTCAATTGCTTCCAGGCTCATCTTCCTCTCTTTCCGCTCTACATCGGCCTCTTCATTATGTCAAACCCTCCACTGGCTTTCTGTCCACCTCAGACCTCTCTTTAAACTCCTTACCCTTACTTTTAAGGCCATCTCCTCATCCATTGCTCCCTACCTCATCAATATGCACACCCCTTCCCGCCCTCTCCGTTCTGCTAACCACCACTGTCTGACCTCCCT
>WWET01004114.1:75218-89446 GCA_011038615.1 Limnodynastes dumerilii
GAACACCACATCTCACACCCGTGTCCACGACTTCTCCTGTAATGCACCTCTGCTCTGGAATGACCTCACTTCTTAAGTCAGAATCTCCCCCACATAGCAGGTCTTCAAGTGCTCACTCAAAACTTTTCATGCTAGCCTAGCATCCTTCAGTTAACATCCTCACTGCATCCTACATCTATCCCTTCTTTTCCTTCTTTCCTCCTCTCCTCCGCTCACACCAGCAGTTCATTCCTTTCTCCTCCTTATGTCTTCTGTAAGTTCAGTCCTCCCAATTAGTGTGTTAGCTCACATAAGCAGGGCCCTCCATTCTAGTAGTAAAAATGAACCAGGGAACACCTTACACAGATATCCCTGACAAGACCAATAATAACGGTGCACTCCATGCCAAAAATCTTTCAGTCTTTATCATAATTACATATGTATTAAAATTGCAAAGAGCAACAAAGTTAAAAGGGAATGTTAGACAACATGTTTCACAAAGTACAAATACATATTAAAAACAGAAAGAGAAACATGGACTCCACCACTCCAATCACATAATAGAAATTACATATCAAGGAGCATAAATGGCCAATTGTGTTGCTGCACTAAGAAAATCAAAACAAAGAAAATAAACAAAATTACCACCTCACGATGAATATTCAAGCTTAAGAAGCTGCTGCATCTTAAGAACGGTCTTTTAAGAAATGACCTACTACACATGCGTAGTAGGTCATTTACGTGATCTATGAAGCGATTCGCATACTCACCCATTTTTGGGAAGAGACCAAAAGTGGTCCACTTTGAGAAAGAGGCTTTTTGATCCTCGAAACGCGTCAGCCGGTACATCCGGATTCCCCAGAGAACTTCTCTTACCTTCGGTCTCCGGCAGCATCCCGACCGCCTGTCACTTCCATCTACAGGACGAATCCCGGGCTCTTCGCGTCCTTTACAGCGGCAAACGGGATTTGAGCATCTCCTTCTACACCCTGCATGCCGGGTATGACTTTTTGTTTCCCTGGGGAAACCTTCTATTCCTAGGAGTGATCGTTAAGACTTTTCATTGTTAAAACTTTTCATTGTTTTATTTCTGTTACCTTATTATATATTTATTTGTTAGCAGTTTTGCTCTGGTCACTAGTCCAGAGCATTCTTTGTTCTAATAAAGAGTACAACTTTTATTTACCATCTCCTTCTTTTCCCTCTCTATTTTTATTCATTCAAACTCGGAGGAGAAATCAAGGGAACAATCTACGTATATGGACACTATTTAAAGGCACATTATTCCTAAGGATTGGTTTCTCTGGCAAATGAGTAAGTTGCACTTATTTATTTTAAATTGTGCACAATTTTGTTATAGAAAAGGCAGCTAGTATAGACACAGATTATTCACTATAAAATGCATGAATGATAACAATACAGAGTTGTGTTACTTGGACATTGCTAATAAATACAGAAATGGCAGTATTCAATAATCTTCAGTATGAAATGAGGGTGGTATACACAGAAATTGTGCTTGTATATACATAGCATTAATCAATACAAAGGGGACAGATTCTTATAATTCCCAGTGGAAATCAGTATATGATATATATGAGATTAAGCCAGTTCAAAGTTTTGAGTCCATTATAAGAAACTGAAAGTCTGTTAGTGGGAGTAATGTATGCGCTAATAATAATTTGCACAATATTCCTTAAATCATACTGTATGTTAAGGTCCGTTACTCACACTCCGTTTCTTCTTTATCTGCGTAACATGGGACACCGGGTACTCTAATGAAGGTTGGAGCGCTACGTATCTCTGTCTATTACGGCCTTGATCTTTGGGATAACGTTTTGTCAACTCACAGTGGTGCTCTGGTAATGTTATTCACCAGAAATGGACAGAGAACATAGAACATTTAATGAACTCATAACTTTGAACTGGCTAAATCTCATACATATCATATACTGATTTTTTACTGGGAATTTTTTAGTATCTGTCACCTTTGTATGCATTAACGCTATCTATATACAAACACAATTTCTGTGTATACCACTCACATTTCACACTGAAGATTATTGAATACTGCCATCCCTGCATTTATTAGGGCTTTCTATCTTACACATATTTTTATATTGTTTTTATAAAATCTCATAAGATTTTTAATTATTATTAATAACCTCTCTACATCCTGCTCCTTGACTAGTAAAATGCTGATGGATTTGGTTATTAAAAGCTAACAACCCAGAATTCTTACCTTATCGCTCTGGCTCTGGAAAAGCAGGAGAAAGTCTCAGCTCTCTAAAGACAGCAGCCAGGGAGGTCACATGACACACTGTGAGAGAAAGTTCCTCTCACAGTGTGAATGAGTCATCGCTAGAGCTGGAGACTTCCGTCTCTGTCTCTGTGATGACTCATAGGCTTCACTGACAATCTGTCAGTGTCTGAGCTGAGGATCTCCAGAGGGGGAAAAAAACAAAGCGATTTTTCTACTTGTATCCTGGGCAGGACAGAGAGGAGGCCTGGGGCTATCCCGGGCCCCCTCTCTTTCCGGGCCCGGGACACTAGGCCTGGCTGTCCCCCCCTGATGGCAGCCCTGCCTGGATATAATGTGGCCCCTGAGAATACCAAAGATGGCCCAGTCTGTAATAAAAGGTGGGAAGTTGATATGGTGGTCCATGGGGGAAGCAGTTTAAACTAAAGCCACCCCTAGTTAAGCTTACTTTATTTCAGGGTTTACTGCATACCTATATCCAGTGTGTGCTGGGAGCTGTAGTGCCTGAGTGTGTTGCATTACTATGGCCTCACTGGGGCTATCACAGTCAGATCGTATGTTTGTTAGAGTGTGACTAACATTCACAGTCACCCTGCATCCCAGTCACCAGGTGCCAACTGCAGCAATCTCTTTCTCTTGTGAGGGGATGGGTAGGGGTACTCCAGCCCTGACCATCCACATTATTTTGTAACTTTAGATTGTCATATACATTAACATAGCATTCTTAACAGTTTATCATTCCTCCAAGATAATATTAATTCCAAACAAACCTTGCGATTTACAAAGACGTGCAAGAACACATATTTGCACGTGGAATGCTACGCTATGGACATTGGATTTTGAATGAAAAGATAATGTTGAAAAAAGAAAAGGAATTTTTAAAAATGGTTTCTATAAAAGTTATATAGTAATTGGAAAAGGGAACAGAAAACTGCTGACAGGTTGGATAAACACTTCACTTTCTCTTTGGCATGTGCCAACCTGACAGACATTTATATTATTTGTGTTTACAACTCCCTTGCCTGTACTATCACTTACATAGTTGACATTCCTTCCACTAATCATTAGTAAATGGACTAGTTAGAAATGTGCTTGACGCTAATAGTTTTTCAAACCATGGAGAGTTTATCTCAAGTGAGTAATACATCTCGTCTTTCAGTATGTACTGCACATTCTACACGCATTAGCCGCACATTAAGATTATAAGCATAAACTCAGGGATTATAGAATAGAATAGCTGCACTAGCTCTGGGCCAGGCACATCTTCACCACTACTCTCTTTATAAAACAAATTACATTTTGTGGACATAATTAATGCTTAATGCAAGAGAAAACTACACAAGGATAAAAGAGCTGTCTTACTTTTTATTTTTAATCACGGTTTTAAAGTACACCCCCTTCAACTTTCCCTTGGAAGCAGTTTTACAATTAAAGATCTATGAGGCTAATGAACTGTCCAGAACTCCAACTAAAAAAGTCTTCTCTACTCACTGAAACATTTTAAATTGTCAGGGAAAATACCCTATGTGGACAACTTCAGAAAACAAAGAATTATGTTTTATAATAATATAATATAATAAAGAACTGACATTAAAGTAATTGGGCCTGATCCAGACCTACGCCAACCAGTAGCGTAAAATCGCCCTGCCCGGCGCTGCTACGGAAACACCCGATCATGGATTGGGCGTCTGTAGCTTCAGCATAGTAACGCTGGAAGGGGGCGTCCCCCAGTGTTACAATGCTGAGGTTAGTTCAGGTAGGCGGGGGGAAGGAGCGTAATGAGGCTGGGAGGGCGGTGTTAGTGTACTAACGCCGCCATCCCAGCGTAGTTACACTGGGTTACGCCGGCTTAACTTAGGGTAGCCTTCAGCTGGCGTAACCCAGTGTAATTACGATCTGGCAGGGGGAGTGTCGGGGGAGTGTAACGCTGTTACGCTGAGCGTTAGTATGCTCAGCACAACAGCGTTACTCTGGATCAGGCCCGTTGACAGTAGTATAACTACTCTGTGTATGAAAGCTGAGTTCTGTTTAGAAATACATTGCCAGCAGCTGATATCAGTGTATTTATAAGTGCTGAGTGCTGTTTTAAGCTGCCAGCCACCTACAGCACACTGCAAACAGCCGCCTTCATTTTGAAAACTGGATTAGAGTTGAGCTAAAGAACATCACTTTATTATCTTTATTTGGATCAGCCCCTGTGACCTATAGGCCCACATCCAGAATTTGAAAATTACAACTGGGCAAAACCATATTGATTTCAGAAGTAGTCAAATTAATTGTATTCTTTGCATGCAGGGTACCGGTATATCTTTGCTTTTGCTTACTGCACACAGATACTGACCAGCTTTACTTTTACACTGTTATTTAGACTTGGGCTAGTAATCTCCACCTCTCAACTCTAATACTCTTTGCAACAGATAAAATATGACTCCCCCTGAGAACATGGTTTTGCCCAGGAGTAACTTTCCTCTCTCATTTTCAAACTTTGGTTCTGGTCCATAGTCTCAGTGTCAATGGGCCTGATCCAGAGCTACGATGTTACACTGAGCGCTGTAGCGCTCAGCGTAACAAAACACTACTTCTGTATGCTTTCTATGTAATAAAATAGCATTACAGTATGAACTAGAGTTGCTAACAGCAGCTGCTCTGATTAACATAAACTGAAAAGCTTAAAGATCCTTGCATAGTGGCTTAGTAGGTGACTGAGTGATTAAGCAATGTCAGGGAGCACGCTACAAGTTATGAAGTTTCAAAAATGTAATGTCTGCTTTTTAACTAATTATACCTATTCAGCGAGCAACGAGAGTGGCTTCAGCTGATCAATTGAGATCAGTAAAGTCGCCTGGAGTAAAGTCAGTTTCCCGGCAGCACAATGCAAGGAAAATATTGGAAAGAGATAAATGGTGAACGAGTAGAAGATTAAAAAAAAAAAAAATGTATACATTCCTCAATCAGCAATGACTTCTTGTTAATATTACAGTACGCAGAGTATATATGTATATATCTATGCTATGTGAATGTATTTCAGAAATCCAATGTTTGTTCTTTACTGACAACACAGAAGCTAACAAAATAGCAAATTACCTATTACATATAAAATAAACATATAACATTTGTTTAAACTTAGTAATAATTGTTGTGGTGACAGGAATCAGCAAGAAGAGCACTGATTACCCTCCCTATGTGATGTTTTATGTGTTATGATTCCTCTCCTGTTGTGGCTACAGTTCCAGCACTGCTGAATTTGAAAACCCTTATTGACACGTTGGATCGGACCCAGAAGTCTGCTCTGATTAGAAAACTTCCAATAGCTAGATCCTAAGATCCATGTACGAAACGTACATGTGAAAGGAGAACACTTCAGTACACAGGATCCTATCTTTAGTCTTAACCAAGCCCTTACGGTATAATTGAAATACTTCCCATCTGGTCATCCTGCCTCACTCTCGGAAAAGCTTCTGGCAGAGGATCATGAGGATCCAGATATGTGTTAGAAACCTTTGGGGTAGATCCAGAACTACGTCCGTCTTCCATAGACTGCCGTAATTCAATGAACAATAGCTACTGCGCATGCGTAGTAGCTATTGTACGTAATCTGCGTATCGTTTCGATACATAGATTGCGTATATGAGGTCTAAAAGACCGCATATTCACAATCTACGTATCGAAACGATACGCAGATTACGTACAATAGCTACTACGCATGCGCAGTAGCTATTGTTCATTGAATTACGGCAGTCTATGGAAGACGGACGTAGTTCTGGATCTACCCCAAAGGTTTCTAACACATATCTGGATCCTCATGATCCTCTGCCAGAAGCTTTTCCGAGAGTGAGGCAGGATGACCAGATGGGAAGTATTTCAATTATACCGTAAGGGCTTGGTTAAGACTAAAGATAGGATCCTGTGTACTGAAGTGTTCTCCTTTCACATGTACGTTTCGTACATGGATCTTAGGATCTAGCTATTGGAAGTTTTCTAATCAGAGCAGACTTCTGGGTCCGATCCAACGTGTCAATAAGGGTTTTCAAATTCAGCAGTGCTGGAACTGTAGCCACAACAGGAGAGGAATCATAACACATAAAACATCACATAGGGAGGGTAATCAGTGCTCTTCTTGCTGATTCCTGTCACCACAACAATTATTACTAAGTTTAAACAAATGTTATATGTTTATTTTATATGTAATAGGTAATTTGCTATTTTGTTAGCTTCTGTGTTGTCAGTAAAGAACAAACATTGGATTTCTGAAATACATTCACATAGCATAGATATATACATATATACTCTGCGTACTGTAATATTAACAAGAAGTCATTGCTGATTGAGGAATGTATACATTTTTTTTTTTTTTAATCTTCTACTCGTTCACCATTTATCTCTTTCCAATATTTTCCTTGCATTGTGCTGCCGGGAAACTGACTTTACTCCAGGCGACTTTACTGATCTCAATTGATCAGCTGAAGCCACTCTCGTTGCTCGCTGAATAGGTATAATTAGTTAAAAAGCAGACATTACATTTTTGAAACTTCATAACTTGTAGCGTGCTCCCTGACATTGCTTAATCACTCAGTCACCTACTAAGCCACTATGCAAGGATCTTTAAGCTTTTCAGTTTATGTTAATCAGAGCAGCTGCTGTTAGCAACTCTAGTTCATACTGTAATGCTATTTTATTACATAGAAAGCATACAGAAGTAGTGTTTTTCTCCTGTTGAGATTATAACAGCTCAATCTGTTTTAATTTGATCTCACAGCTGACTGAGCACTACCCTATGACCTCTCTTTTCTTCAGGGACCAACTCCTGTTTAATTGACACATGTGTCTGTGAACTGGACTGAGAAAGATTAGCAGTGACTTAGCTAATTAGCATTTAAATGTCTGCTAATGTTCCAATGAGTTTGTCATTTGAAATCTTGTTACAATAGATGTGATACCTTATAGCAAGGCCATTTAAAGATGAAGCTTGTTCAATCTTTTTTAATGTTTGCTTTAAAAACATAAAGAATTGATTTATGGCTTTTTTTCCTCTTTCCAAGGTCAATCGTAAGAATTTCATATATAATCTATTCACTATATTTTCAATTAAATGTTTTTAAGAATATAATAATGTACACTGCATGGTATATATTAAATATATTAAAAGTCACCAGATGCATTCATCATTATAATCTATATTGTTCCACATAATAATATTAATTAGTGTCTCAAACTTCATATACTCTTTTGCTTCTTCCACATCAGCAAACATCAATGTCATTTACAAACGGGTAGTGCAGACCCGGAGCCGACATATAACATAAGCAATTTAAACAGATCCCAAGGACAAGTCACAATTCTTAAGGTCACACAGTAGAGTGATTATTGGGGCCAAAAATCGCTCTAGTTTATGGTACAGACAGATTTTTTTAAAACTCAGATTATGTCCCAGACAGGCTCTGGGACAATAATCTGATCGAAGGGAATTCCCAATTGATTATCGTCCCAAGGGGACGATATCTTGTAGTGTGTGGGCAAATCAGATTATCCGTCATCTGTCAGTGTGAGAGGTTCTGCACAGAGAGAACACAGCTCTGTGCAGCCCCTCAGTGCGAGAGGTTCTGCACAGTGCTGCAGAACCTCACAGTCTTTTATATATATATATATATATATATATACATTTTTTGTTCAGTCAGCCAATAGGCTGGCTGCATGGGACTCCTGTTAGGATTGACAGGAGTCCCAACCAATTAGAGCGAAACTGCAGCCAGCCAATAGGCTAGCTGTAGTCTCATTCTGAGATTATCGCTCAAAGCCTCTGCTGTGTGTGGTACCAATATTGATGCCTATCCTTAGGGAGAAATCGCTCCAAATATCGGCCCCAACATGCTGGGAGCGATCATCTCTCTAGTGTGTGGCCACCTTTAAACATAATTATTGCATTTGATTTCTATACAGGTGGATAGATGTTTCTATCTAAGTTTTATAATTATTTTGGTTTATTAATAAGGCACTGCAAAGGGTCTACAGAACTGTACAGGTAACATAGGCTTGACAAAAGTGATAAACAAGATTAGACAAGATAATAATATAATTATAAGGACTCAGACTCAGATTTAGTATTTGGGGCCATTTTCTGCATGCTATGTGTGGAAAATAGCCCCAATCTGCATGTGCTACAGATTTCCAGCATGGCAGTCGGCTCGGCAGGAGTGTGCATCCTCCCCATTAAAGGGTTAGTACATAAATGTTAAAGTAGGTTTCTGGTTGTGGAAATCCAGAAGTGTGAGTGAAGTGTTCTCCCCTCGCACATATAGTAATTAGGATCACACATCACTCGCAGGATCTGAACTGGTCCTCAGTTATCAACAGACTTAGGTAGAGACAGAGATGCTGCAGCAGAGAGAGTAGGACAAGCGGATGGAAGGTTCTACTCGTAAGTAATACCTGATAGGAAACTGGCAGTAAGTTGTTATCTTGCCCTCCTGTTAAAACAAGGGTACAAGGTACAACTTTCCCCACCTCAACATGAGAGAAGGGTAACAGCAAACAGAGTAATTTCTAGGGGCACTACAAGTTGTGGTGTGATAATATGAACTGGTGCATTATGTTTCTCATAATCATGTAAACTGGGGGCTCTACTAATAGTAGCATTTTCATGTAAACTGTCACACAAACTAATAACCATAAAGGGCCAGATCCTCAACTACGTCCGTCTTCCACAGACGGCCGTAATGTGCCGATATATAGCTACTGCGTATGCGTAGTAACTATAGTACGTAATCTACGTATCGTTTCGGTACGTAGATTGCGTATATGCGGTCTGAAATCTACGATACGTAGATTACGTACTATAGTTACTACGCATGTGCAGTAGCTATATATCGGCACATTACGGCCGTCTGTGGAAGACGGACGTAGTTGAGGATCAGCCCCAAAAAGTAGGTAAAATCAGGGTACTGACAGAATATCACTTATTGTATAAATTGAATAGTGAAAACTAGTTTTACCCTTACCAAAGTTTATTACGTAAGAGCTAATCAGAGCATCTATACCATAGAAGTATGTATTACATAATGTTATGCTGTAAATGCCGCAATCTTTTTAAAAATAGCCTTAAAAAAACAGTTGAATGATGTGATTATGTAAATGCCTAATTTATTTTGAGAGAAGCCATTGGAGACCATTGGTAATATTGTTTATGCAATGAGATTCTTATATACACTGTGCTGACTGATTCCTTTTTCGTGACTATGAATTGCTGGAAAGAGATATACATACAGGCATATGTGTGGGTGATTGAATGAAAGAGAGACTTGTTACAATCAGCAGCACACAGCAAGAAAAACAACACATTTCTCTCCAAGCCAGATGTGGTAAACATCTGCTTCAATTTTCATGCAGAGGAAAAAGTTGTAGCAGATTTGTACAATCTTTGCTCTTTTTACATATTCACTAATATTGTATATAACTGGAATGATCTGGCAATTTAATGACTTCAATGTAAAATACAAGAAAACAGTTAATACTTATTTATTAATTTTAAATAAACAAAGCTTAGATAGATAGATAGATAGATAGATAGATAGATAGATAGATAGATAGATAGATAGATAGAGATAGATAGATAGATAGATAGATAGATAGATAGATAGATAGACATGTTGCACATGTACCACTGAAAGTTGGGTGTGCTAGGTGAGGTAAGGGAACAGTACAGTGTGTTAATGATTAAGCAGGGGTGACTGATGGAGGGATGGAGCAAGGTAAGTCATATTTAGAGGTGATTAGGCCTTTGGGAGAAAGGGAGGGTTTCCAGGAGCGTAAGCCCACCTACCTGTGCCATGTTTTGTGTTTCATTTTGGTTCGTCCATCAGGCGCTCCTCATTCTGGGCCGTATTCAGAGCTTGGGCCGCAATGCAATTGAGGCTGAAGTTTTGCGAAATGTGCTACTGCGCATGCGCAGTCATTTTGTAACGTAATATACGTTACTTCTTGCAACGTAGATTGCGTATACACGGTCTTTAAGACCACCTGTGCCATGTGTTTCATTTTGGTTCGTCCATCAGGCGCTCCTCATTCTGGGCCGTATTCAGAGCTTGGGCCGCAATGCAATTGAGGCTGAAGTTTTGCGAAATGTGCTACTGCGCATGCGCAGTCATTTTGTAACGTAACGTACTATACCAGCTCTGCGCTCAAGAGATCAATGCTTTTCTGACAAGTATTGACAGGTGGGAGCTTCCTGTACATCTGCAATTCAAGATTCAACTTAACACATCTGTTGGCAAAATGTATCAGGTCTGGAGATCAGCACCTGCTTTCAGTCATCTCTGAACTTGTGAAGGTTTTAGCAATTAAGGCTAGGGGCATTACCTGTTTGCAGATGATATTAATAGTAAAATACCTGCTTCATTTTTCCATTACATAATGTCTAGATTATGTAATGTACACATGTCCGGGAATCATATCTCACTACTCATCTTCACATGACAAGCTTCTCGGTCAAGACACGTGTATTTTAAGTATAGGCTTCTTTAGAGTGAGGAGACCTGATTCAGAGATTGAAAATAGGAGAGGACAGTTACTCCTGGGTAAAACCATGTTGATTTCTGGGATAATCAAGTTAATTGTATTCTTTGCATGCAGGGATATATCTTTGTATTGTTTACTGCACACAGATACTGACCCGCTTTACTTTTACACTGTTATTTAGACTCGGGCTGGGAAATGCCACCTCTCAATTCTAATGTTGTTTGCAACAGATGAAATTTGACTCCCCTGAAATAAACATGGTTATGCCCAAGTGTAATTTTCCTCTCTTATTTTCAATCTCTGCATCCGGTTCAGGAATAGCAGTCTAGCACTTGCATGTCTTCATGGACATCAGCACTTATTACATAATATTCCTACCCCCATTTTAATTCTGAATATATCTAGTGTAAGGAGTCAGACTATGCTGTGAGAAGGAAAATTATATTTACACAATTGAAATGCATATGTTTCCTATATTCTAGAATCTTCCAAATTATATAATATTCTAGACCAGGCTGGACCATCTTGTTTCATGTTAGCTATTGTGAATCTACAACTGCGTGCTTTGCCATACAGAGTATCCAAAACATGGAAAGCCACTGGCTGGCTAGGTCTGTGCTACAAAAAGAACCCAAGTTCTGTGAATTTAAATTACAAGGTATTATCAGATCTAAAGAGGGTCGCCAGCTTTCTATCTCTGCCCTCTGGGACATATCGAAGGTAAGAGATAAATGATGGCATGGCGCGGGGCTTATTGATGCGTCTTACACAAATCATGTCATTGAGCTCCACCCATTGTAAATTATGTCATTAAGGCCTGACCAACCCCTATTAACATTAGGATTGAGAGACTCAAGCCAGATGCAGGAGGTTTGTCTGATCTAAAAAAACACAACTGTTTAGTGATACTAGGCCTGATCCAGAGGTACGATGTAGCGCTGAGCGTACTAACACTCAGCGTTACATCGCTGACTCCCCCTGGCACTCCCCCTGTGCGGGCGTATGGCCCCTTCCTTACGCCGGCTGAAGGCACAGGAGCGTATGGCCGCTTAGCATGCCCCCCCACCCGCATTTACTTACCTCCCCCCGCCCAATAGCACTAACGTGAGCGTAGGGACGCTGGAGCGTAGGGACGCTGGAGGTCCCTACGGCGCTGCTACGGACGCCCGATCCAGGATCATCTGCCCGGCGCATGCGCAGATCGGCTGCAAAGCCGATCTTACGCTTACGCCCGCCGTCCGAGCGACGGTGGGCGTTACTCTGGATCAGGCCCATTGCCTCAAATTTGTGTGGATAACAGCTTTATTCAGTGTAAGCTAAGCTTGATGACATTTAATTTTAAGACCCCTTCTGTGGTCCACTCTCTCCTGAGAGTCCCCCAGATTTTGAACTTACTTGTGCATAGGGGTGGATTGATTTTAAAATCAGTCTTTGGCCCAGATTCACAGCACCGGACGTATGACACATATGTTCGTAAATTACCGAGAATAGCTACTGCACAATTGCGTATATACCGCATATACCGCATATACACAATATACGTAACAAAACGATGCGTATATTACGTAAAATAGTTACTACTCATGCGCAGTAGCTATTCTTGGTACTGTGAATCCGGGCCTTTATTTTCAATGTCTTTCTGTATTGCTATTCATATGGTCATATTTTATTTCCAGTTTATCTTTTACAAAACAGCAATGCCACTTTATCAAACTAATATATAGAAGACAATAATGTTGTAGTATTGCAGACAATATTTATTATTGTAATGTATTTGTTGATTGGCTTCATTGTTTATTTCTTAATACAATAAAATAGGGAAAAGTCATGTTCTAGGTTTACCTTCTAATGAAAAACACTTCCTCCTTCAAAAACAGGTGTACTTTCCTTTCTACTTAGCAATGCTTTGATCATTTTATTGGCCTAAGATGATGTGTCAGCAATCTGTCAGATCTAATTCATACAACTTTTTTTTTCCATAAAACGCTGTTGAATAACTTCAGAAATACTTCTTTTTTAATTTTTTTTAGCTAACAACTAATTGAACTTTTAACTAACTTAACTTTCAAGTATATAAACTTATATTTAAACTAGACACTGCTTTATGTACAAGAGGTACAACACAATGTATCAGTATATAGATTTTGTAGCGTAACATTTGTTACTGTGGGAGCCAATGGCCAGATTCAGGATTGCGAGCACTAGCCAAAAAAAAAAAAAAAAAAACACATGTTAATCTCCAGGGGGACGCAAATGTAGACTGTGCAGACAAAAGACGTGGAGAGTCCTAATTGAACTCTGAATTGCAGTGTAAAAGTGCTGCTTATGGTACCATTATGGTACCATCTGACAGGTTAATAGGAATGGGGGCATGGTATATACTATTAGAGGAACAAGGGCATGATTTATTCACTCATATGTACTGGGGACTTAACTTTTATGAAAATATGTTTAGGGGGGGGGGGGCATTATGTATGTATATTAACCCTTGGCATGCTGCCACTTATGGTACTAAAAGGCACAGCATGCCCTGCAAAACATGAGCATGCTGTGCCTTATAGTACTATATGCCGCAGCATGCTAAGAGTTAATAGCATGCCGTGGCTGGGATTTGAAATATTATTAAGGAAATATATATATATTGTTTAAGTAAATTAATAAAACATTTAATTTAATGATGAGCGACTTTTAAGGGTTAATTTGCCACAATAAAAAGGTTTATTGTGGTGAATAAACCCTTTAAAAATCGCCAAACATCACATGAGTTTCAAATTTGACAGGGGAAATCTCCCCTTTGGTTTCAGAGGTATATTTATATATAATGAATAAGAATTCATTGTAGAGTAAAAGATTTAAAAGTAAAGGGGTGGTGATGCAGTCATACCTGTATTTCCGACGGCATCCTCTCCTTTCTACAATGTCTCAGTCACACTGAATGATTCTTCTGCAGTGGGTGCGTTCTTCACATCAGCATGCGTCTGCAATCAGATTAACAGGCAGGCAGCCGCACAGGCAGTAGAAGATGTGACGTTGGGGGTGGGGCGGAGAAGACGGAGAACAGTGAATCAGGTCAGACTGATTGCCTCGTCGGATCCACCATCCCCGGCGCCCAGGGCCAGTGCTAGGGTGTTCGTTGCCCCCCTGTGAATTTTAAATTTGCACTTTTCTGATCAACAATTTAACACCTGTAACCTTCCTAGATTATAGTAAGCGTCATAAAAACTGTTTTATAAACACAATAAAAGAAAGTAAATCATAGTGACCACTATACAGACAGTATCCTTGTCTATGCTATACGATTCCCAGCTTAAAAACAGACACACAATGTTGACTATATATTTTATCATTATTGTCTCCCCAGCTCCAAGTATCCCCCATAATGTCTCTCCAGCTTTCCAGTATCCCCCATCTTGTTTTAGCCCACAGTATCCCCATCATGCCTCTTCAGCCCCCCAGTATCCCCCATCATGTGTCTCCAGCC
>WWET01004114.1:101971-115553 GCA_011038615.1 Limnodynastes dumerilii
ATATATATATATTTCGGAACAATATCACAAACATACAGAGATAAAATGAATCTTTTTATTTGTAAAGTACAAATATATCTTATACATGGATATTAAACCTTACATTTCAGAAATAGGTTATCAAGCCATATTAACCAGTGCAACAGCACAGTTGCTGTCTTCTATCTACTGTCAGATGTAAATTGTAATTATCTGTACAGCTGAAAAATGAGAGGCATGAGCAGTAGTGGCAGTTTTTTAAGAGTGCATATATACTGGCAACAATATGAAGTTAGAAGCTCTAAAATCAAAGAGCCGTGTCACATCAGTATTTTAAATCTCCAGGCAGCTCTTTGAAAATCATCTGGCCACGTCAAACATAAACAGTCGATAAAAGCTTCAGTCTAGTTAGCGGTCTGGCCTCTCACGTACTGTCCCTAGGAAACTAACAGCATTTCTTTCACACGTGTCCCTTAGAGAACACATGTTGGGGAAAAACAACTGACAAAATAATTCCTAAGCACTTTGAGAAGTTGTTATAAATTTAGTAAAACAATTTTGGGCTTTTAATATGATAATTTGTATTTTTATTTCTGAATGTTAATTAAAAAATAAATAAATAGCGCAGGTAGTCAAAAACCAGACTTAATTTGGGGGGGGGTTAGTACGTGCGATGTGTGAGTATGCTACGTAGAAGGAGGGATATATTTAAGTTATACAATAAGGACACGTTTAAGCCCTTATGCCTTATCCAGATTTCTGAGCCATTAAAAATTTAAGGTGGGGATGGTGCAGAAATCTTAAGGTCCTTAGGGTCCTGATATTGTCAGCCTGTATATGCGAAGAGAGTGGCCTCCACCAGCCCACACAGGAGTCAAGAGATAGTAAGGATCTGGTTTTGAGATCTCTACTGCTGCTGTGCTAGAAGCTCCACAGGGCAGCAGAAGCAAAAGTCTTGATCTTGCCCATAAATATATAAACAAATGGCTCACCAGTCATCAAAAAAAATGTTTTTTATCAAAATGAAAGCCTTCATCATCTATACAATACTAAGCAATTTTCATTGGAAAATCTTGTGAGTCACTGGCAGATGAAGTACTTTAATATCTGTAAAAGACTACAAAAAATGGCCTCTTTATACAGACACTAACCCTGTGCTGACCAGCCTAGGGCAGTTGTAATGTGACAGGGTAAGTCCATTCTTATGGTGTAGCTTGTCACAAAACTGAACTTACTTTACTCGCTGGTGTCATTTAACGGGTTTCCACAGCCTCCTGGGTTCCAAGTACTCTGATGAGGCCTACCTCATGTCCAGACCTTGGTTTACAGTTTCTTCTGGCTGCATCTCAGCTCCAGAATACTGAATCAAGCATGACACATGGGCATGCGCCATGTTGGATCAAGTCAGTTGAACCCTTGCAGCTAGTCTGCAGTCAGCTCTCCCAATCACAGACTTAAATCAGCTGTTGATTTGGCAACCAAACCAAATTAAGATATCCCTTTCTACTAAGCATAGGTTCACACTGTCAGCTTTATCAGAATTGTCTTTTTAACATATTTAATGATGAAATGTAGCTCATCCACCTACTATTCTGAGAGTCTTAGGTAAAAGGAAAAAAACTTATTTTCCTGTCATTTAAACCTGTAACATTGTCCGTTAAAGATTTTGTAGTGTCAGATTCACTGCTTGTGTCAGGGTTAAGAGCTGGTCAATAAAAACAATTGTTTTATTGTTGTAACTAATGACTGCTGATAGCAGGTCATCTCATACCCTCACACATACAGCAAACAAAACTATTTTTTTCTTAACAAAGTAACTACAGCTGTTAACACAAAGCACAATTTACAAAATGCATTTTCAGTAACTGTCTCAAGAGAAAAGAAAACATTAACTGCAAGAGGTAAAATACAGGCAAAAGGAGTTTTTTCTGCCTGGTGTGACTGTTCTTATGTCCCCAGCATCACAAGATTTCACTTGATTAATTCCAGTGATAAAAGCCCTATGTACCATAGATAGAGAATTTGCACTTGAGACCAACAAAAGTTGTAACAGTGACATAAAAACATGAGAATGTCACCACTTGGAAAGAAGCAGATTCTTCTATTGTTAATAGCAGCTTTGTATTCTGCATGGCAGAAAAGAAGGTAACACACATTTTTTTATCCTATATTTCTCTCTTGGACCATAGTAATAATAATAATTATGAGCCGGATCTAGACCCCCGCACGCTCTCCTTACATGCAGGGGTCTGTCTGTCCGAGAGAGAGAGGGGAGTGCATGTCCCCTGTCACTCCCCTCAATTGTGCGTGCTTTATGGCAGCTTACACTGCCATAAGGCAACCTTAATGCAATCGTGTGGATCAGCGGTTCGTACGACCGCTTATCCGAATGAGTGTTAGAGCCCCCTCCCACACTGTACATTTTGCATATTTCCCCCCAGCCCACTTTAGTGGTTGGAGGGGAAGCACAGCCCATTTGTGAGAAAATGGATCTTACGGAACAAGAGTTCTGCACAATTTTTGCAATGCTAGGGTTACTATAGTAACCCTTGCGTAACATCTGGCATGCTCACTCCAATCAAAACAGGCCGCTTACACACCTTGAGGGCGCAGGTCTGGATCCGGCCCTGTGTTATTAATATTTGTATATGTACAAGAGCAGGTCACTATGTCTATTTTTCAGAATTTTTAACACAATACCTAAATACATCCTTATATATATACTGTTTAAAAAAATCTAATTTTCATTGTTATTTCATTAAAGATATTATATTACCTTGCACTTTGGCAATTAACAGCAGATACTCACAAAGCATAAACAACATTTCCATGGTGAAAGCAAGGTGAGATATGTGTTTGTCCAATGGTTGTGTGTAATTCTGCAGTTGTTTAGGTCTGCACTGGGCTAATTTGCAAGCACTCTTATGGTTTATGGCATAGTTGCTGACTTTTCAATTCTTCTTCGGGGGCAGGGTTTGATGGTATGATTTCATGAAAAACACTGTCAGAAGTCCCGCCCTCTTATAATCAGTGCTGTGATCCTGTCAGGGTGCGCTGCAGCGCTGCTACCCTGTTTTCATGCGCCCCGTGTTCTCTTACCTTCTCCTCATTCCAGGCTTCTTTCCCTCCTCTGCAGCCATCGGCTCCCGCGCTCGTAGTGCCTCCGTTGCAGCCATTGCTTTGCTCTCCCCGCCTCCCGGCAGCCGCATCATTGGTTACCAGGGACGCTCTTTCCTCCGGACCGTCGGGCTGGCATGTGGGCTGCCTAGCAACCTGGACGCCAGCCTATAGTTTCAATTGGCGCTTCACACTCTCCTTGCTATTTGTCAGCCTCTCTTTAAAAGTCATTTCCACCCAGAGGCTGACGCTGGTTATAGTTTCTCTTTAGCGTTACTGTGCCAGTCTGGTTGCTTCTCTCTTGCCTTGTGCTATTTGTGGCTTTTCTTGTTCTTGAGTGTCCTAGGTTATTCCTGCCCAGTTCCTTGCCTTGTTGTTCACTGTGTCTCTAGTCCCTTACTCTCTCTCCTTAGTGTTCCATCCAGATTTGTATTGACCTATTTTTCCCTGGGTGTCTGTTTCTGTTAACCCCTTAGGGGATTTCCGCAGTGTGAGTGTGTGAGAGTGAGATTCCTAGTTAGTCTTGTTAGTCTGTCCGGTCTAGTCTTCCCAGTCACGTCCGTTCTGTGTTCTTCGTTGTTTGTCACAGTCCAGGCCCTTCTGGTACTGCTTTGGCTTCCTACCCGCTTTCTCTTATTCCATTTCCCCTCTGACCCTTTTCCTCTTCTGAGTTCCTCTAACGTGCGTATCCTGACGAAGTCCCACCAGCTCCAGTCTATCCCCACCTCTAGGGGCTCTAACGAACACTCAGACCAACATCAGGCTCTACGAACTGGTGAGTTACTTGGCTTCCTCTCTCTCACCTTTTTGGTCACCCTGGTTCCCTATCGGGGTAAACCCAGGGTACCATAACAGATCCATAGTAAAGGATGAGTTGGGGGTTTGATGGCTCAAATGCCATCATCAAGCACTGTCCATCCTTAGGAACACTATGGATCATAGCATTGATAGACAGGCAGTGATTTGCCTTAAATCATGTCATTGGGCTGGATCCAGACTTAAGGAGCTTGAAATTTAGGCCCGTATTCTGAGTACTGGACGTATAACATATATGTCCGGTGTTTAGAGATTTTTACTACTGCGCATGCGTAGTCATTTTTTAACATAATCTACTTATCTTTTTCTTACGTACATTGCATAAATGCGGTCTGAAAGACAGCATTTACGCAATCTATGTAAGAAAAAGACACTTAGATTACATTAAAAAATGACTACGCATGTGCAGTACTAAAGATCTCTAAACACCGGACGTATATGTTATACGTCCGGTGCTCTGAATACGGGCCTTAGAGAGGAAAGTTACTCTAGGGCTAAATCATGTTGATTGCAGGGGAGTCATATTTCATTGATTGCAAACAGTATTAGAGTTGAGAGGTGGAGTTTCCCAGCCCAAGTCTAAATAATGGTGTAAAAGTTAAGCTGTTCAGTATCTGTGTGCAGTAAACAATTCAAAGATATATCCCTGCATGCAAAGAATACAATTAACTTGACTCCCCCTGAAATCAACATAGTTTTTCCCAGGTGTAACTTTCCTCTCTTATGACCTGATTCACACTTAAGAATCTTCTTAAAATAAGAACTTAAAGTCACTCCTGGGCAAAACCATGTTGATTGCAGGGGGAGTCAAGTTAATTGTATTCTTTGCATGCAGGAATACAACTTTGAATTGCTACTGAAAACAGATACTGACCAGCTTTACTATTACACTGTTATTTAGACTTGAGCTGGGAAATATCACCTCAACACTAGTACTGTTTGCAACAGATGAAATATGACTCCCCTGCAATCAACGTGGTTTAGCCCAGGAGTGACTTTAAGTTCTTATTTTAAGAGGATTCTTAAGTGTGAATCAGGTCCTTAATTACAAGCTCCTTCTTAAGTCTGGATCCAGCTCATCAAGCCCAAATACAGAAGATTTCCCTGCTCTGAATGTCTGGGTCTTCTGGACATTACAGGAGACACAGTAACTATGATTTATGGGCTTATGATAGCCTTTATATTGAAGGCTCTTTGAGCTACGAGTGCTTTTGTGATATTTGCATGCACCAGTATGGAAATATCCAAGATATGCCGCTCAGTCAGAGACATGGCTCACTTTGGATAAAGCCCAAAAGTTCGATTGTGGTTGATATTATTTTATTAAAAAAACAAAGGATGCGCTTCTAATTCAATATATGAATGTGTGCAAGTGTATATATAAATGTAGAGGTGCAGCCAAGGACCAATATGACCACTGTGCCACTACAAGGAACAAAAGAGAGGTCCGGCGCTCCAAACATACATTAAATAACACTATGTGTCAGCGCATACATAAAAAGGAGGTTTAGTTCATAATATAGCTATATTGGGTTAAGCTCACCTGCCAAGCGTCAAGGCACCTCCAATAGGTGAGTCCCTATCCATTTACTATATGTGTGCTTACCTACTGAAGATGCCTTGACGATGGGCAGATGAGCTTAACCCAATATAGCTATATTGTGAACTAGACCTCCTTTTTATGTATGTGCTGACACATAGTGTTATATAATGCTTGTTTGGAGCGCCGGACCTCTCTTTTGTTCCTTGATATCATTTTATATTACAAATTAGGCTTTCCCACTTAAGCACATTGGGCAGGATCCAGAACTACGTCCGTCTTCCATAGACGGACGTAGTTCAATAAACATTAGCTACTGCGCATGCGTAGTAGCTATTGTACGTAATCTGCATATTGTTTCGATACATAGATTGCGTATATGCGGTCTTTTAGACCGCAAATACGCAATCTACGTATCGAAACGATACGCAGATTATGTACAATAGCTACTACGCATGCGCAGTAGCTACTGTTTATTGAACTACGTCCGTCTATGGAAGACGGACGTAGTTCTGGATCCAGCCCATTGTTTTCAGATAATTAATTTATTTTATGAGACATATACTGTATATGTCTCATAAAATATTCTAAACTACCTCTTGATAATAACAGAGTTACTGGCTATATCATGTCTTTTTTGATGTTCACCTTTTTTTACACATATACTTAACCAACTCATAAACATAAGCACCAATGTATACAGGAAAAATGTTCTGCACAGGAGCAACAGTAACAGCGACTGATCCATAAAAGCACAAATGAAGAATATATACATTTGTTTGACGTTCAAACAGTCATCCCTTAAAAGACTCCTAATTGATGCTCCTATTTAATCAATTACATTTTCCTAAATACTAGTGAGTTTAAAAGCTTTGTAAATTAATTAGAAAATGGGAGAGTAGAGTATTGCATTATCTTTCCATCACTACATGTATTGTGCATTACATGTTGTTCCCCGAGCACTGGCAGCTGTGCACTAATATATAGGTACTGCATATGTAACGGCCCCAGGAGAGTCTACAAGCAACTTCAAATAAGAGCCTTTTCTTCGGATTGAGCAATCATTTTATTAAACTGTCTATTTTATACCATATTTAGCTGTTTCAATGATTGTATTACAATTTTGGATTATGTACATTAACTGTATAATAAATGTATAAAACTTTATAAAATATGAATATAAAAAAAGTAATGATCAATGAGTCTTAAAAAGCCAATTCATAGGTTATAAACACAGATTGACAGCACTATTAGTTTGCTTCAGTCCCAAGATGCCCCTTTATATCCCTTTTCTTCATAGAGAGTATAAATTTAAAACAGAATAGGATGACACTGCATTATGTAAACTTTTGATATAGAATATTCCACATTTCAAAACTATCAAAATTATGAAAACTGGGAACAAGTGAATACAGCTTTTAGGATCTTATCCAGGCATGAAATGCACGGAGATCTGCCAGTCTGCAAAGGAGCTCCCCTGTGCTCCCCTCTCTCGTGAGTACTGTACATGACTGGCACTTCCATAAGGAAACCTAAGTCACCCGTGTGGATCAGTTTTCCGTACGACCGCTGATCCGCACAGAAGTTCTGTAGCCTAGTGATCCGTTACAGAACATCTGTCTGGCACATGTGCACCTCTGTCCAGGCACCCAACTTCCGCACTTTGAGCGCATAAATTGGGTGTCGGACAGAGGTGTGGCTCAGGTCCTTAATCTCTACCATACGCGTTTCACTAGTTACCACTTCATTATAATGAAGACTTTTGATAACTATCAATATATTAGTATTCATAGTCCTTTAAATGAATATACTGGAAAGTATTAACTATTTTACTCATATTCCGTTCATTCAAAATCCTCTTAAAGCCTCTCAGCTGCCTCAGTCTAACCTTGGGCATGTGCTAATTGTGCTAAATCATAAGCTTCTCATAGAAAAAAAAATCCCCTAATATAACAACTATCAATATCATTATAAACATTGAAAAACATTGTATTGTTACCAAACACAAAGGGCCAAAATAGCCACAAATTACTAACATATAGCAGGGATCAGACAGTCCCTAGGCACAATTTTAATTACCTCCACCACAAGCATCTGTTTGATTAGGAGAAAAAGAAATAAGTACCGTAAATGCTACATGATCTTTTCCATTAACTTCATGGGACACCAACACAGTGCAGCGGTGCAGGTGGGCACCAGGCGGTGCAGGTGGGCACCAGGCTACACAGGCGCTCACACCCCCGCTCCCCACTCCGCAGCACCGATGTTTGAATGCAGCTGTTAAACATTGCAAGGTGCTCTCCCCATTCTGGTGAGAGCGCCTTACAATGTTAAACAGCAGCACCAATTCCCTCCAGCCTGTGGCTGAATGAATGACCTAAGGTCACATCAGCATCATTCACTTCAAGGCACGCCACGGAGGAGAGCAGATGACTGAAGGTGAGGTGAGTGATGGGTGGGGGACTGGAGAGACATTGGGGTAGATCCAGAACTACGTTTGCAATGCGTTTCCTCGCGTAGCGTATTTACGTGTGCATACCTTCTATACACTCCCCTTGTCACACCTCTTGAATGTACGTATTTTGACCAAGATACGCTTTCCAAACCCTACCTTAACTTTTGGCAACGTAACGGATGTGATCCGCTCACGTACGTATAGGCAACACGTATTTATGCAGCTAAGCACACCCATACTGTACACTTTAAATATAAACCCCCGCCTACATAGCGTATTTCAGACGTATTTTGGACTCACGTAAAATCGGCACGCCCACACGTAAGTATTTACGTGAATGGCCCATACGTTCACATTTACGCTATGTTACGGAGCGTATTTTCTATGGTGTGCATGCGCAGTACTTACTAAAAGGCTATTTTACATCTCTGCCACACGTAAATTCGCTCACAAGCGTTGTTCTGGATCTGGCCCATTATTGGTAATACTGAGGGCTGGAGACACTTTATGGTGAATACTGAGGTGCTGAAGACATGATGGGGAATACTGGGGGCTGGAGATACATGATGAGGGACTGGAGACACATGATGGGGATGCTATGGGGCTGGACACTTGATGCGGAATACTGAAGGGTTGGAGACACGATGAGGGGATACTGGGGTGCTGGAGATATGATGAAGATACTGTGGGACTGGGCACTTGATGGAGGATAATGAAGGGTTGGAGACATGACAGCGAATACTGAGGGGCTGGAGACATGATGGGGAATAGTGTGGGGCTGGATACAAATGATGGGGGATACTGGGGGGCTGGAGACATGATGGGAATACTGGGGGCTGAAAAGACATGATGGGGGGTTTTGGGGCACTGGAAACATGATGAGGATTCCTGAGGGCTGGAGACACATGATGGGTATACTGTGGGGACTTGAGATGCATGATGTTGATACTATGGGGCTGGACATTTGATGGGGAATACTGAGAAGTTGGAGACATTATGAAGGAGGGGAGCTGGAGATATGATAAGGATACTGGAGAGACTGAAGAGATGTGAAGGGGCTGGAGATATGATGGGGATACTGGGGGGCTGAAGAGACATGATGGGGGATACTGGGGGGCTGCAGACAAGATGGGGGATACTTGGGGGCTAAAGAGATGATGGTGATATTGTGGGCTGGAGAGACATTATGGGGAATACTGGGAGCTGGGGAGACGAATGATAAAATATATAATCACTATTGTGTGGCTGTTTTTAAGCTAGGAATTGTGTAGCGTAGACTAGAAAACTCTCTGTATTTTATAGTGGTCACTATGGTTTACTTTCTTAAATTGTTGTTATAAGATTGTTTTTTATGGCACTTACTATAATCTAGGATGGTTACAGTGTTAAACTGTAAACAGAAGGGCGCAAATTTAAAATTTGCAGACGGGGGCCCCGGACACCCTAGCACTGGCCCTGCTTATAAGGATTACCAATCCTGCACACAGGCACATGGATCTTGTGTAAATGTACTAGCTGGAAACAATATTTCATGAACTTTACTTATACCGCCATTGTGTATTAAGATTAATATCATATTTATTTCAGTGCAATATCCTGAAGCATATGACTTATTTATTTAAGGCTCTGGTGCCTTTATGTAACCATTTCTGATTCATCTGTTATACAACCTAAGCGGTGAAGAAAATAGAGTAAGCTATTTGCCACTGAGAGAACTTATCATAAGTCAATTACATGTAAGTAATATTTCCTTGGCTGTGCAAGGAAGATTCCCATCAGTACCTACTAGGTTATTTTTAGATGGACACTTACACAACACTTTTACATTAATTGAAATAAAAGATGCCTCATGCACATAATTCCTTGTTTTGATTTCAAAACCTCTCTATAGATGTACAAAGCCCTAGTAATTAACAGTGATATCTAGGTATAATTGAAATAACAAAATCATTCCTTTTTGAATATAAATGGGGATTCATGAGGTTTAGCTTTAAGGCTTAATAGTACTTACTCTTAATACCAGCAGACCTAGAAATCTATTGTCAAGACATTTATTATAACTATGAAAAAGATTTGAACTGTATATTGATCAGCTGGATTAACTGACAGGACAAGCTGCTCTAGTGTGGGTAAAAAGGTGCATGCTATCTTATATATTTACTGAGATAAGAGGGTTTCAAATGTCTTATATTTCACATTTTGCTCCAGGTATTATGTCACATCTACACCAGTAGATTCACAGAAAATGGTCCCTTTGTATATATAGGATACCTCTTTGGCAGTGCCAAAATGTTTACATTTACTTTTAAAGAAAGAATTATGAAGGACATAGACAATGTTACACAATCAGGGATGAGTGACCTATGCACCAAAAAAGGTCCAATTTTCTGTTGAATGCCTTCCCTAAAGTATTTTTATATTTAAAATCAATAGACTATAAACATTTTTATGTTTCAATGTATCTTCTACAAATTTCCTAAACATTTCATATTAGTGAACACTACTAGTCAACATAAAGTTAAGGTCATGGGGCCGGATTTACATTTAAGACAGAATTACCTGCCTCACAGAGGAGAAGCAATCAATCTACCAAAGAAAGAAGATGCAGTGGTGAATGGTGAGTATTAATGTAACCCAAACCCTTACCCTAATCTTTACCCTAACTCTCCCCTTCCATTTGTTATGAGAAAGGTACACCATGGTGCGGGGTCTAACTTCTGGATGGTATTCACCAGAGCCCCTGATAGTGGGGATGGATTTGGCTGCATTCAAGAAGCAGGTCGCAGCCCCTGATGACCAAACTTATACTCAAAGGCAAGAATAAATCAGACAACAAGATAGCCAGAGGAGCTCAGTAATTGTTACCCTCTGCATGAATAAACCTAGCAGAGTGTGAAGTTCCTTGCTGGGTTCTAAGTGTCTGGTTTCCCTCAGCTGCAGTATAATCCAGGGAGGTGTGTTTGATGACTGCAACTGATTGGAGGGGTGTTCCCTAAATAGCCTCTGCCCAGGAGTTTTGATTGTCGGTTATAGCGTCTGGTTTACCTGCGTTCTGCCTGCCGTCTGATCGTGCACTGCTGAGACTTGATTGTATTGGACCCCTTGTGTTTATCCTGGTGTTACCCCTTGCCTTCCATTTACCCTCATTCATCATTTGTTTGTTTGCCCGCTGTCCTGTGTGAAGTGCGCGGCGCGAGTGGCCTGCTGCTCGTGTCAGTGGTTTCAGCCCCGGTCAGGATCCGGCCAGCCTCCCGCCTCCCGCCTTGTGTGGCGTGCATGTGTGTTTGTCATCTCACACTCTCTCCATTCCTGCCGGGCGAGTGTTTCCATCTACTCTCCTCCGGTGTGTGCACACTGCTGTTGCCATCTTGCAGCATGTTGGAGTCCACCTGTTGTAATCCTTCTGTTTTTGTTTGCCACCTGGTGTTTACCATCTAACCCGTGTGCGCTACTGACCTTCCTGCATCTCCCACTGTGTCTACTATCTCTTAGTGTGCATTGGTGAGTGTTTTGATCACCACTGTGTATACCATCTCTCAGTGTGTATTGGTGAGTGTTTGTTTACCACTGTATACTCCATCTCATAGTGTGTATTGGTGACTGCTCGCTCTCTACTGTGTTCCTCATCTCTCAGTGTGTTTTGCGAGTAGAGTCAGCCCATCAGACTCTGATCACCTATTTCTCTTTTCCATCTGTCTTCTTACCTGGCTTTGTCTTATTCTGGGACCTGTGGTTCCTCCAGGTACTGCAACTATCTAGGTGGTTACCTTCTCCTAGGTATTCTGTTACCATCAGTCCTGTCCAGGCTTTCTCCCTGTCCATCTATTACTGCGTGTATTGGGCTCCGGTTATTATTATACACAAGTATTCTATTATAGGGTCCTGCCTGCATATTGTACCTCTGTGTGGTGTGTGCAAGGGATCCTGTCTGTTCCTGATATACTTTCCTTTGTCTGCATTCCGGTGTGCTTGGGTTCCTGGATTGGTATCTATGCTGCAGCTTTTCCCTTGGTGGCAATCACTGGGGTCCGCGACCTATCAGGATCCAGCAGCCCAGACTATCCTCACCATCAGAGGCTCTAGCGAAAACCTGATTTTGAATCCGCGCCCGGTGAGAACCCCTTGGGAGACTGTAACAGTAATAATCTAAAACTCAGTAATGTAGAGGTAGTGCAGAGTAGTGCAGATAGTTACAGTAATCTGGACTGGAGTGCAGATGGAATGTACACTATAGAACAGAGTGGTGCAGATGGTAATGCACAATAAATGACCAGTACAGGACTGGAGTGCAGATGAAACGCACACTGTAGAACAGAGTGGTGCAGATGGTAAAGCCTGGTTAATTACCAGTAAAGAACTGAAGTGTAGATGGAACATACACTATAGAACAGAGTGGTGCAGATGGTAAAGCCTGGTTAATTACCAGTTAAGAACTGGAGTGCAGATGGAATGTACACTATAGAACAGAGTAGCGCAGATGGTAATGCACAATAAATTACCAGTACAGGACTGGAGTGCAGATGGAACATACACTATAGAACAGAGTAGTGAAGATGGTAAAACCTGGTTAATTACCAGTAAAGAACTGGAGTGCAGATGGTAATGCACAATAAATTACAAGCACAGGACTGGAGTGCATTTAAATGACAACAATAACATACCATACGATTATATTGTTTTTGACAGCAATAGTCCTGTTTTACAACAGTTTAAACAGCAATAGCCTTTGGTGCCATTTTACAGGTATTGTACCTGTATACAGAGAAACTATAGAGTTTCCATCGAATATTACGTTTCTTAATGTATTTTATTAATATAGGGCAAACATGGTTAGAAACAGCCATAGAAGTCGGTATTGTCACCTAGCTTCTATTGTAAACACTATATTCAGTTACTTCCAATGATAACAAAATACATTATAAGAGTTTATTCACTACATTTGGCACATGTAATGCCCTTCACTAAGTCACTGTCACTTCCTACAAGGCAGGAAATTTTCTGCTCAATCTTGTAGACTTATTTTATTTTTATGTTCACATTTACACTTAATTCTAACACTTTTAAGATTGTTGTATTAATATTATTATTATTAGTAGTAGTAGTAGTAGTAGTAGTAGCAGTAGTATTAATAATGTAATATAATAATAATGGTCCTGATTCAGAACTAATAATGGCAACTGATTTACACCAGCTGCTTTTTTAAGTCAACCTTTGCAAGCGCTCTGCACATGCATGCACCAAATGTTACGCAATAGTGTGGCTGAGGGGAAAGCATTTAAATTGGACAGTTTGGGCAGAGTTAGACACTTCTGTACGTCTGAGCATTCCGCATGCACAGCAATATGCGATGAGAAGTTAAGGTAGGGTTATGGTCACGAAAGTCACTTAATGTACGTTAGAGGTGAGTGTCAAGGGAGTGCAGTATCCTCTTTCATGTGGACTTTATCAGCTCTGTGCACGCAGAAAGCGCACTGAAGTCTGGATCAGGTCCAATGTATTAAGATTGTTGAAGTTCTTGCTAATTATCGCAAGAAAGAAATAGGGGAAAGGAAGATCCTGAGGCCATGGGTGGTACATGACATGTCCTCTTTGGCTCTGGACAAGCTACTACTGTAGAGGTTACTAAAGATGTGATGAACTAACAACATAACCCTGTAAATTGCATTTTAAAGTAA
>WWET01004114.1:124156-138407 GCA_011038615.1 Limnodynastes dumerilii
TCCCTTGTTTGTAAATTAACTTTCTACGATTGGATTATTTTTTATTTTATTTTATTTTATTGTTCACATTGAATATAGAACATGCATGTACAACAATATTTAATAAATTATGGGTTTCATACCACATTGTATGTCTTAAAGTATTATAAATGTTTAATTTGCTATTTTGTGATAAAGTATCTATATACTATTCCCAAGTGCTCAACTGGTTGTTCTTTTAACAATATTGTGCTGTATTCACACCTAAGAGTGAGTTAGGTGCGGACAGAACCATACATACCATACATCACTCGTGAATAAACACTCCCCGAGATGGCATTACGCCACCTCTTTCTAACAAACTACTCTGTGCAGTCTTTAAAGAACACGCAGAGGCAATATATGTACCTAACTGGTACATAGATTGCCTAAATAACCTACTACGCATGCGTAGTAGGTCATTTCGTAAAAATATGCACCTAAGAAGCAGAAGCTTCGTAGGTGTGAATATGGGCCAATAACACTAAGGGCCAGATTTACTAAGCTGTGGGTTTGGAAAGTGGCAATGTTGCCCATAGCAACCAACCAGATTCTAGCTGACATTCTCTAGTATGTAATAGGAAAGTGAGAGCTTCAATCTTATTGGTTGCTGTGGGCAACATCTCCACTTTTCCAAACCTGCAGCTTAGTAAATCTGGCCCTAATAGTGAAAAAAAACCCCCCACTAAATAAACAATTTAAACTATACTACACAGAAAGTCACAAACAATTGGGTCCAAAATGGCTGATAGCACACTAATGAACTTCACTAAACCTTTGTAAAATTACAGCACTCAATCAGGAAGTGAACAGCAATAATTTAGGATCAGGGGTGTGATCTCTTACAATTTTTAACAACACACCGTTGATATGAATGCAAACACCAGACATTATTCAGTCATCTTGTAATATTTTTATTTCAATATTCAATTTAAAACACAATTGAGGTCGCACAGGCTACAAACAATTAAAAGGTTGCTACCCAAGGTTCAAAAAACAATTTTATAGAGGTAAAACCTACAAGACATGCTAACCCAAGTTGGACCTCTCTCAGCTGCACACCATTATAATCCAACAAATTACATATCAGTTAAAAATCTATCTTTTATAAAATCAACATCATAAAATCAATGCAAAACAATACAATTTCATACACACAATTAAAATATAATAGGTGAAATATATATATTATATATATGTTGTATAGTCACCAGTTGAACCATATTAAACTAGTGGTATTGTATATACTTAATCACAGACAGCAGTATGACTCACTATTACAGTTGCACATCACAACATAATAAATGAATTCATGATTAAAGTGTATTGTCATATGAGAAAACTTAGCCTAGTTGATGATTGTAGAGTAGAGATAGACTCAATCCCAGGATGTAGTATAGGTCACTACAGCATTCATAAGCATTAAGAGCTGTAGCACCTATCTAATCTAGTAGAGCAGACACTGACCCTACCCACATCATTAGCAGACTCATGGCTGCGCTTCACTTGTTCCAGGTCTGTATCTAGCCCTACACTACACTAAACAAGGAGAAAACTGCTGCTAGTCAGGTATTGGTGATGTGAAAATGAGGAGGTCCCGCTGCACAACAGGGTCCATCTGTTAACCATCGGTTAAATAATCGGTTATAATGGTGTGTACCTGAGAGAGGTCCAGCGTGTCTTGTATGTTTTACCTCTAGAAAATTGTTATAGTTATTTGAACCTGCGGTAGCACCCATTTAATTATTTAAAGCATGTGCGACCTCAATTGTGTTTAGAGTTGAGTCAGTGTGATAATAGTAAAATCTGTGTTTCGGAGGTCTCCACGGCTAATATAACTTTTTTCAGTATTACTAAGGATTTAAGCAACAGACAAGAGTATTTGAAATTGAATATGGGGGATTTTTTTCTGGTGATATTGATGAAGTCGGAGATTGGCATGATGATCTAATGACCTTGAAAAAATTGCTCTTAAGACAGACAAAAACTTGCTTGAACTTAACATCAAATATTAATTACTATACAAAAAAAATCTCACCTAGGGGCTTATGCACCAAAATGTTTCCGACATTTGATTTAGCAAACCCAACTTTGAAGAAAGAATGGGAAGACATATTGATTAAATGTTCGAAAAATTCAGTACTTTTCAAACATGATGAAATTATTCTGGCTAATTTGGAACAACAAATCTCTGAGTAAGGCAAGAATTTAAAACAATTCTCTGGAAACTTTTCAATCTACCTTTTCTAAATATAAAAAAGAAATTGAGGACATTGGGCCTGATCCAGCGCTACGAAAATTCGCACGACGGGCGAATGCGAACGTACGCTCGTCGTATCAACCTACACGCCCCTAGCACTCCCATAGTAAAGTCCCTGTTTACGGCGGCTATACCCTACACTGGGTACGACCGTCGGCCGTATGAAAATTCGCAGAGAATACGCTGAGAAAATACGCTTAGCACGCCCATACTGTACAATTTAAATGGCTATCCCCGCCTCCCAGTAGTAAAACGGGCGCCCAGCCGACCATCGTAAAAAAAATACGCCCAGCGAGCGAAAAATACGCTAACGATACGCCCGCTATTCGCTCATGACGCTCGGGCGACCGGAAGCTGTCATACTGGGCATGCGCATTGCGAATTTTTAGCCGAAAATTCGCATACGCTCGTCGTACGCTCGCTTGCGAGCGTTGCTCTGGATCAGGCCCATTGACTCAGAGATTTCTGAATATAAAACAATCTAAATTTAGGAGAGACAAAAGTGATTTTAACAATGATAAGATTTTTTCATGGAAACAAAAAAGAGTAAAAGTAAAATGTCGAAAAAAAAGCCATATGTATGATCTCTCTATTTCTGAAATAGAATCAGGAGAAGATGAATTTCAATCTTCAAAAGATCGTATGTCTGGCCAAAAAGTCCTTCATCTTTATGTATATCAGAAGGTTCCACCCCCTCTTTTTAGGAAGAGGAACCACTCAGCAGGTAAATATAAGATCAGGAGGGGAAAGGGAGCAAGAGGGGGACAACAAAAGCGAGAAAGGAGGAATTACAGAGAATATTTTAAATAGAGCCTCAACCTCCAGATGATTCTTTACAGATTATATATCTATCACAAAGAGTGTTGAATAATCACCATCTATCTATTCTTAGTAAAGGATTTTCTTTTTCTCCCACAATCTTTATGGACCGTTTGTCAGTGGAAAAGGATTTTAATCTTTTAGTCTGCAAATGAATCTTACATAAAATGTACAATTGTAAAATGTAAGGACCAGAGAATGTTCCCCCAGAGAACAAGGGAGACCCTTCTCTGGATTTTGATGAAGAGGATATGAAGGCTTTGGGTATTCTGGAAGAACTGGAAAATGAGACTTATAATACCTTGAAAAAACTGACAACTAAGTCTTCCTTTTTCCCAGACATATCAAAATATTCTCTAATAATGACATTTAAGGAACTGGTTTCTAGAGATCTAGATAAAGTTTATATACAATTTAAAACAAAAAAAAAAAAGAAATACAACATGTCTAGAGAAGAAGCCAAATACTTAAAAGAAATGAGGGAATAGCAGGATGTAGTTATAAAACCCTTTGATAAAGGAGGAAACATAGTCCTCTGGGCAACAGAGGACTATATAAAGGAAGCCAAAAGACAACTTGATGATGGAACCTGCTGTCAGAAGCTCTTGTTTAATCCAGCACAAAGTCACTTAAATTTATCCAACAAATGAATTCAAGAGCTTTGAAAGAAGGTGTCATCTCAGGCAAAGATGCTAAGTTTCTAACATGTTTAAATCCAAAAGTGGCTACTTTATATTATTGCCTAAAGTCCACAAAAAGAATGTCACACCCCCAGGTCGACCAATAGTTTCAGGCCAGGGTTGCCTTACAGAGCAAGCGAGCAAATTTGTTGATTACCCCCTCAGTCCCCCCTATGTCTATAGTTTACCATCTTATCTTCAAGATACTATGGATCTGCTAGCAAGATTAAACGTTTTACAAGTGACCAGGGATACGATCCTGGTCATCTGTGATGTTGTGTCCTTGTACACTTACATTGGTCATCAACATGGCATAGCTGCAGTACAATACTTCTTGAAGATTGGAAAGTTTGATGAATTCAGCTAATTCATACTTACCAAAAAAAAGGTTTTTTTTATTTTCCAACAACTTTTACCTACAGGTGAGGGGCACCGCCATGGGAACAGCCTGCGCCTATGTGAAACTTTACCTTGAGTGGTGGGAGCAGGACATCGTATTTACCGAAGCCTATGAGGAATTTACATCACATATCCTCATCTGGCTTCGGTATATTGATGACATCTTTATAATTTGGCAAGGTGACCCATCCCTGTTGGTTTTATTTTTTGAAAAATTTAATCGAAATTCCCTGAACCTCAGACCTACCATGAAAATGCACAAAGAATGCATAAACTTCCTTGATAAAACAGTGAGGGTGGACCATTCAGGCAATATTACTACCAATCTTTACTGTAAAGTAGCTGCTACCAACAGTGGTCCGGATCCAGAACTATGTCCGTCTTCCATACACGGACATAGTTCAATAAACAGTAGCTACTGCGCATGCGTAGTAGCTATTGTACGTAATCTGCATATCGTTTCGATACGTAGATTGCGTATATGCGGTCTTTTAGACCGCATATACGCAATCTGCGTATCGAAACGATACGCAAATTACGTACAATAGCTACTACGCATGCACAGTAGGTACTGTTTATTGAACTACGTCCATCTATGGAAGACGGACGTAGTTCTGGATCCGGCCCAGTATGCTTCAAAGCCACAGTGCACATCCTCTAACTACATTCCACAAAAACCTAATAACAACCAAAATGAAGTCAGATTTATTGGGAATTATAATTGTGAAGCTACCAATATTAGAAAAATACTGGACAGACATTTACATGTTTTACATACGGATGATAAATTGAACAAAATATTAGGTAAGAAAATTGATGTAACATGGTGACATGCACCAAACTTAAAAGACATGTTGGTGACTAGCCATTTTCAAAATAAAATCACTGAGCCAATTTCTGTATCAGGATCACATGTGTGTGGTTGTTGTAAAGCTTGTAAATACATGTATAAAACATCACAAATAGTAACGAGATTTAATGAAACTTATCTATCAATTTTTTTATTGTATTTCCGCTCAGGTGGTTTACTGTTTACGATGTCCCTGTTAATTACTCTATGTTGGAAAAACTATGAGAAAATTTAAGACAAGGTTGCTTGAACATATGGGGTCTATTAGAAACAGCAAAAGAGATCTACCTAGTAGCACACCATTTCTTTAAATGTCATAACTCTGATCCTTCTGGGTTACAAGCCTTTATTATTGAAACTGTGCAATGTAACATAAGAGGAGGTGATATGGATAAAGTCCTTTTACAGAAGGAATTGCATTGGATCTTTCTATTTAATACAATCCATCCTAAAGGCCATGAAAATGCCTCCTATGCACCTTTCCTGTAGATACACACTTAAATAATTGAAGATTCTTAGGACATTTTTGAAATATGTGATGTAAAGCGGTAGCACATAGAGTGGTGGTAGATTGTCTGACCTTTGTGCAGGGTCCCTGGTTCGCATCCAGGTTAAACCAGCTATGTATTTTCACTATATTTTATCTTAAATAAATGTCAGGTTTTTACTTTGAGAAAGTACCCCAGGATACTACTCCTGTGATAGAAAACAGAATTTAATGCAACAGTGATCACTGCAATCTATAATGGATGCTATTGCTGCTCTTGGACACTGAATGGATATGGTTTGTTATCCAATATATATATATATATGTGTTATTACAACAATCTCTTGGAGAGCTTCTGGCCAGGGACTATAATGGATTAATGAGGTTTAAATAAAGGTTCTATAATAGGTGCCAAGCCTCCAAAAATATATTTTATTGTATTTACTGCTATTTTGCAGGTGTATTTGCTAAATACTGGAGATACAATGTACTTGTCTTCTTATATATAATATTTTGGAATTAACAATTATCTTGTAACACTAATCCCTGATCCATGTTATTATCTCTTCCCTTAGTGGTTATATAATATGCTGTTCTACTATTGTCCGGGACATGTCCGGGACATGAAGGATTAATCCCGGGGGAGTCCTTGGACCCTCTGGTGCGGTAAAATATAAAAAAATAAAATAATGAAACAATAAATATGGTGTATATACATACAAGGTTTATTTACCAAACACCGCTTATGTGCAATAATACATCTTATTGATTTTTCTTTTTTAAATAATTTGCATGTCATTTCTTTAAATGTCACAATTCAGATTTTTCTGGGTTACTAATTTTTACTATTCAAAAAGTGCAATGCAACATAAGAGATGGTGATATGGATAAAGTTATTTCTATAGAAGGATCTGCATTAGATTGTTCTATTAAATATAATCTATCTCTTAGTGAAAAAGCCTTAGTGAAAATGCCTACCTTGCACTTTTTTTGTAGATATACATTTCAATAGTCTAAAAATCTTAGGACCTTTAGAAACGTGTGATGTAAAATGTAAAAACACACTACTGATGTGTTTGTAATGACAGTTGTGGGAACTTTTGTTCCCGACGGGAGTTTATCTTGTTTTGATCTTGGGTGATGAAAGAGTGGCATGCAATTTTAAGTGGATACTATGGTTGTCTCAGACATTGAATGTATATGCTTTGAATCCAAAATATGTTAATACTATAATATTATAATGCACTTATTTTTCTTACACATAAATAACATTTTGGTACTACCTATTACTATGTAACATTAACTTTTGATCCATGTCATTTTCATTAATTTTTCTCTTAATAATTATAGCATGAGCTGCATGCTATGTTATTGTCTGGAACATTAGGGGTTAACCCCTCTGGTGTGGCTTAATTAAGCAAAGAGAAAGTAAAATGATTATATAATTAAATATGGTGTCAATATATACAAGGTTTATTTATTAAATACTACTTATGTGCAATATAATATTGCTTATTGACTTTTCTTAAAATGATACATTTAAATCTATTACCCAACAATTTTACCTATATGTGTGTTAATTTCTCTCAGGTGAGCTATGTCTTGGCAAATTCCTATGTGATTGGTCACTTCAACTATATAACCTGGAACCACCAGCTCACTTGCACAATACCCTTTGTCCTTGAAGAAGAACGACGAAACACGTGTTGGGTTAACAGAGGGACCCCGTCGCGCACTAGGACCTCCTCATTTTCACATCACCAGTACCTGACTAGTAGCAGTTTTATCTTACTTAGTTTAGTGTAATATAGGACTAGATACAGACCCAGAATGGGTTGTTATGTTGTGATGTGCAACTGTAATAGTGAGTCATACTACTGTCTGTGATTAAGTATACACTATACCGCTAGATTAATTTGGTTCAACTGGTGACTATACAACATATATATTTTGCCTATAATTTTTTAATTGTGTGTATAAAATTGTATTGTTTTGCATTAATTTTATGATGTTGATTTAATAATACCCATTCACATTGTATTTTATTGTTATTATATTGTGTTATCAATAAATTTATATATATTTTTTAACCAGGAGCCATCTCATTTGCATTTCATTTGCTGTTGCAATTGCTCATCCAGCACTTTTTCTTGTGATTTAATAAAAGATACATTTTTTAACTGTATGTATGATTCGAGATTATGTTTTTTGGTGGATAGTGTTTCTTTTATTCTCACTCACAATTTCTTTTTATTTCACGGGAGTTATTTACAGTTAAAAGGTACTGCCATGGGAACCAAATTCGCCCCGAGTTATGCGAACCTCTATATGGGGCATCTGGAAGACGAACTCATTTGGGGTGGCTCATTCGGGGTGAATCTGGTCTCCTATGGCAGATACATTGCTGATTTGTTTTTTGTTTGGGATTGGGACACTTCTTTGGTACATTCATTTATGGATTATTTAAACCACAATGCCTATGGTCTCAAATTTACCTTCAATCTTAGCTCTGATGCTATAAACTATCTAGACATTACTGTCTTTGTGGAAAATGGTCGCCTGCATACAAAACCGAGAAATTGTTCCTCTGTGACTGATTTTAAAGATCAAAGTAAAGATATGAAAAAAGCCTTTATATCTCAAGGTTACCCGGAGAATATTGTTAATGAGGCCTATTCTAAATCTCTGGATACACCTAGAGAGCCCCTTTTGTCCAGTAGAGACAAAGATACTTTGAGTGGATGTAAAGATAACGTCATGTTTGTTACACAGTTTAACTGCGACGCAAGGAGGATAAAGAAAATTATTGATAATAATTTACCAATACTACACTGTGATGCGATACTAAATAAATATATGACTACCAAACAGAGAGTCATTTTCAGATGAGACTAAAATCTCAAACACTCTCTAGTGAAAAGCCATCTAAAAACAGAACAACATGTACAGCCCTCATCTTGGCTATCTAATAAACTAGTGGGATGTTATAAGTGTGGCAGAAACCAGTGCATCACATGTGGTTTTATTGGTAAAGATCATAAAACCTTTAGTGTCTCATCTGATAGAAATAAATACAGTATTAAGAGTTACATCAATTGTAAAAGCATTTATGTTGTCTATTTAATTACATGTGGGTGTGGTATGGGCTACGTCGACCATACCACCAGAGAATTGAGCACAAGATTTCTTGAACATAGAAGAGCTATCATGAATGATAAACCTCACTTACTATATAAACACATCAATAAGATACATGGTGGGAGTCTTGATTCTCTGACGGTTAAAGGGATTGAACAGGTCAAATTCACCATTAGGGAGGGTGATAGATTCTCTCTTCTATGTAAGAGAGAGTAATTTTGGATTCAGACTTATGTATGCATTACTATAGATTCATTGAGTTTGTATTTTTGATTCAGGTTTGCCTGTGACACCATTTATTAGTCTGTGCGACTATTGCTTCCCCCCCCCCTTTCTTCTTTCCCCCCCTTTTCCTTCCCTTCTTCCCTTCCCAATTTTCCTTTATATATATATTACGGGTCTAATAAACATCAGGCAAATTACATAATATGCTTTAAATAACATAGGATATGTGTCACAGACCAACCTTTAAAAATAGGATTTATCCATTTTTAGATCTGAATGCATTTCATTTATATATAATATTTCCTATGTTAAAATCATATTTTGCTATTCAATAACAATTCAAAAATTGATTATGTAATCCTAAAAGTATATTAAAATAATGTACTAAACTTTTTATTTAAATATTATAATTAAGAATATTATAACCATTTTCAGTTTTTAAAATGTAAACCAAAGAACACATTGCTCAAACAATGGACTAACTATCCTATATTTCAAAACAATGTTAAAACGCAAACTTGCAGACAGGCAAGCATATTCAAGGAGAACTGGTGTTGGTTCTATGCCACAGGCACTCACCCTTACTGATTTGGAGGAGTTGGCCTTAAGGGCTATCCAGGATGCCCAGGTGATAACTGTAGGAGACACCTTGGAGGGTCCTCCTGCACCCAATCTCTCCAGAGGAAGATTCTAAATTTACCCAAAAATGTATAAAGTTACTGTTACAATGTGTAAGTTTTAATATGTTTTAATGTACCATTTATAATAATTTAACTTATAAAACATAAAGGTAAAATCACAACCTGAACCATGCATATGAAGTGTAAATGAAATTTTTGCAACATATTTCTCATGATAAACTTAATTTATTTATAACAGAGAGGCTTGAAGACACCTGCCTCCCAGTGGAAGATACTGCTGCGCCATTGAAATGTTGAAGTGGAGAATGAGGAAACAGAGGCAGGCAAGCAGCAAAGTCCACCAACAGCAACATCAGCCAGAACTATAATTCAGATGGGACCACTTCATCAGAGGATGAATTCTAAACAGAACACCTTTGAAAAACAAGTTCTGATGCTGGAGGCGATCAAAAAAGAAATGTACCATCACCATGAGGTACTAGAGAATGAATTTATCAGCCTGACCTTAACCAATTTTGTTGGAGAAGCAATTAAATTTATGCACAGGTCTTCTGCAGAAGATGGTGAAGAAACATCAACATCCTTTTTGCAGCCATCCACCTCAAGCACCCAGCCATTCACCTCAAGGGCACAATGATCTATCTCCAGGGCACAAAAACATCTACCTCAAAGACCCAGCCAACGCCAAACACAAGGCAAAGATCAAAAAGATCTGGAAGCCTAGCAACAAAAGAAGGGGAAAAAATGAAGAGAAAATTATATTTTGGTTACAATGGCAAAAATATTTTTATTTTGATTTAAAAAATGTTGGTTACTAATTGAAAATGTCAAATGTTCTCATAAAAAGAAATAATATTATTAATGTTTATTGCAGATTAAAAACAATTTCTATTACAAAATGTAAATGCTTCCAATGTTGATTCCTTGGCATACAATTACAATCATTATTAATGTTTTGGAGTCTTGCATTATCAATGCATACATTTTTAATCAGTAGGATTAATTTTGTTTTGTTTATATTATAAGAAACATTGCAGAGAAATATTGTAAATTTGGAATTTTGGTTTGTAATACACTATTTTCACAACCTATAAGATTTGTCATCTCAGAATATAGTACTTTTGAACAAATATGTAATACAAAATTAAGAATAGAATTTTAAGTTCAATATATGTTTCACATACATATAGTTCAGTTAGCTTCTACATATTTCAGAAGATGAGCTCATGTTTAACATTAAGGCTATTATAAATTTGAAGGAAACAATTGCTTAAATATCAAAATACAAATGTAATTTTTTAAATAAATGTTTGTCATTTTTGGCATCAATATCAAAATAAAATAAAATTTTAATTAAAACATTTATAATATTAGGAGCATAAGTCAGTAAACAATAAAGATGCATTTAGAAACATTTAAATGTGTTCTATTTTTAAAAACACAGAATTAGGATAAATCTTTACTATAAGACAGTCATGAGTGTATGTTTTATAAAACGTTAATTTTCTTATTATTTTTTATTATTACAAAACAATAAACATATTCAAACAACATGTGTAATTTCAAAACAATAAACTTTAAAAAATATTAACAACAAAATAATCATGGCTGTATCATAAATATGTAAAAGTATGTAAATATACATACCTAATAAATAAAATTTTCTATGAAACTAGTGCAAAAATACATAGTTATCTCAATAGTTATCTATAACAAACTAATCAAAACATCTAACAGTACTTTTGAATAAATAAGAATTAATAAGAACAGTTAGTGATCAAAATTCCTATCAATCTAAATTATGTATAAACATCAATAATTACTCAAAGCCAATTGTCATTTCATAAAAGACATTATTGTGTAAAAATATAAAATATATGAAAATAAATAGACCAGAATATAAATAAATAAATAAATAATATCTAATAACAGTGACCTAGTGGACTAAAGCTACTAATTAATGAATGGTATTAAATTGATTATCTCCAATGATACTATGTATAGAAGTGAACCATTGATGACTGAACACAGGAAATAAACAATAATGAGTAAATCAAAATATTATACATATGAAACGATAAATATAAAGTGCATAGAATTTAAGTAATACTGGTTACTACTACTCATATACTCTAAGACAACGGTAATGTGCTTTCTTATATCCGATAAGGAGGTGTCTTGATGTTTAAAAGAGTTCATTTCTTAAATAAAGTTGGTACACGTTTCCAAAAGTTTTCTGTATGGATATCCTGATATGGATGTTCTTGTCTCTCTCACCCACCACGGTGCTTATCATTAAAAGGGAGAGAGAATAGTAAGATTTTTAGTATTTAAAACCAATTATTTTTTATTCAAATAAGTATGGTAAAAACATTAGATCTTCAATCAGACAAACAAAATAGAGAGGTCCCCAAATACAACAACAGTGTTCTGTAAACGAAAGACATGCGATCGAAATGGTTTCCCATTACAGGTATTGAACTTAGGATTGCACGGTACGGAGATACAACTGCAGCAGCAGCGAACTCCTGGATCCGGTCCTGTTAAAAGTTTTCTTTTGAACTTCCTCTATTTCATGCATTGTATAAAATGTTTTTTTATTTATTAACACTGTATTATTTATTCTTGTTGTAATTTATTTGCTATATTATATAGTTACAGTTTTATTTATTTTTATATTTAAAAATATATTGTATCCAAACTGACAAGATTGACAGGAGGCCCAGCTAATCAGTGTAGAGACTGACTGGAGGCTAGATTTACTATATACTGAGATGTACTAAGCTACACTCCAAAAACTATTCCAAACTTGCTGAGGTGCTTTACAAGAAGAGTATTTGTAAAACAAACAGAATAGAGGCAAGATAGAGGCATTCCCAGTTTGTAGCTGTAATTAAATGCAATTTAGCGGTCACTGGTGTGTTCTCTGCATTGTGTAAAGCGCTCACTGGTATGCTGTCTGTAATATATATAAGTGTGCTTTCTGGATTGTAGGGTGTTTACTGGTGTACACATTGCATTGTAAATTGCAAGGTATATACATCAATTGTGTGCTCTCTGAATTGTGTATAGGTCACTGGTATGCTCTCTGCAGTGTATATAACGGTCAGTGGTGTGCTGTTTATATTGTGTATTGTGCATTGCTCTTTGCAAGGTATATACATCAATTGTGTGCTCTCAGAATTGTGTTTAGGTCACTGGTATGCTCTCTGCAGTGAATATAACGGTCAGTGGTGTGCTGTTTATATTGTGTATCACACGTGTTTTCACTGTATTGCAGTGATTGGTATTGATACATTGCTAATATATACTGTTAGATTACTATGTAATCTATCTGAGTTTTTATCTCTCTATCCGTCTATCTATCTATCTATCTATTTATCTTTCTGTCTATCTATGGCTCTGAATATTTTTTATATAAACACATATTACCAACAGTGTGTACATACACCAAATAACGTATGCGAGCGATTTTACGCTAGCCGCTGACGTAAAATCGCATATTAGTATTTACTGCTCATGCGCGCGGCAGATGTTATGCCACGTAACTCAGAGCATATGTCCCAGTCATGTATCAACAGCGTAACTACGCACGAAGGGGCGAGACAGCCATACCACACCCGTAATTACGCTTCTGAGGCGGGGTGAGGCTAGGGTTTGGGAAGCGTAAAACAGCCAAAGTACGTACATGCGAGCAGGGCCGGTGCTATGTCCCTGGGCACCCTAGGCGAAGTTTGGCCTGTCTCCCCCCCCTTTATATGCGCCCCATCATATGCCCCTTCAGGCCTCTATGCCCCCTTCATATTCCCCCTCAGGCCTCTAATTAGGTATTGCAGGCCCCCTCCTCAGTTTTAATTAGATATTGCAGCCCCCTTCCTAGTTTAACTCATATATAGCAGCCCCCTCCCTAGTTTAACTCATATATCGCAGCCCCCTCCCCATAATAAGGGGAGAGGGGGAGAGGGGGAGAGGGGGAGAGGGATAGGGAGAGGGAGAGAAGGAGAGAGAGAGAGAGATAGAGGGAGAGAGAGAGAAGACAAAGAAAATTGCAGTGTGCATGGATGGATGAGACGTTACTCCTCATTGGTTTCGTGACATTCAGCAGTTCCTATGTTCACAGACACTGAATTTAGCCCTGCATCTGAAAACCAGGCTGTCGATTATATGGAAACCAGAGCAGCAACAAGCAGGCCATATTGCAGCAAACAGGTAGCAGAACTGCAGAAACTACACTAAAGTTCAGACGTGGCAAACAGCAGCGAGCTGTGAGCAGTGAGTCAATGCAAACCATATCAAAGAAAGAGGTCCAAGGGTAGCATATGAGAAATTCATTGTAGAGTCCAAGAACAGGCAAACAGAGAAATGATCCAAACCACAAACAAAAGAACCTAAAGGAGGTTCAAGCTGACCACTTTATGCTGCACGCACCTTTGCCCAAGTATTTAGTTAAAATTTTTTTATCAAAAGAGGTACAAAGATAAAACATACACATTTTTATTGATATAATTAAAATTAGGTAAATATTGGTATATCAAGTTGCAAAATATCCTACATTCGTCTTAAGTCAGAATAAGCAATGATAGATATAAAACGTAAAATATAAATGAATATAATCAGAATATTGATACAAATATGAAAAGCTCATCTAATAGTAATGCAAGGTAGATACAGGTAAATCAATAAAGTGCCCTACACTTCCCTACCCTCTGTCCTTCCTACTTCCTCTGCTCTGTC
>WWET01004115.1:31488-62801 GCA_011038615.1 Limnodynastes dumerilii
ATCTTAATGTTCTAAATTGTTACAGAGGTTTTATTGGCAGTGATATGAGGCCAGCTTGTAATATAACGTGTTGCGTATTTAAAATCATATTGGGATGTCAGTCATTGAGTCAAATAGCAAGCGTGGGCGCATGGAAAATACACATGAAGGAGCCACAACTGATGTATGAAACATTCAAAAGGGTAATAAATAAGATATGTATTTCCAATCATGTTAATTTGCCTTCATGCACCTTGGATGGACTTAGTCTATTGGTTATATATATATATATATTTATTTGTGAAACAACAGTTACAATTTGCATTTTTAAATTGTAATATATTTGATTAAAATCACCTATATTTTATAACTGTAAACCATTAATGCTTATTAAAGAACAGTACACAGCCTATACTGTTGTAATACTGTTGTAATACAAGTGCCTGCAGTGGTATCCTCTGGCTCTCAGCAGTCAGACACAGGAGTCAGAATAAATTGGAGGGTGAGTATATGTATCCAAACAGCATCCACAAATGGTATTAGGATTTTACCTAAAACTATGAAAGCATTTACCGGTAGTTTTCAAAGCTTTGTAAATCGCATTTCATATTTGTCACTTTGTAGAATAAGAGAATGGAGAGGAATGTGAAGTGGCGTTAAACAGATATGAAAGCTCTAATATCTTCTCCACTGTCATTTTATTAGATAGCAGTATATAACCTTTGTTATACAGACCCCTAAGTGTCATGACGGTGTCTAATCCATATTAGGTACTTATGTATTACTTAATAAAGAATCATCACAGTCACCTTCTGTGGGCCTGCATTTGGTGGAGAGACTAGATTTTATTCAGGCAAAACAGAATATTGAAAACATAACATATTTATACTTAAATAAATATGGAATCTAACACACACACACACACACACACACAAACTGGTCAGCTCTGACCCATCAAGAAAGAAAAAAACAGCTACTTCTGCAAGTTTTAATCGTTCATGTCTTTGTAGTGGATTTAAAGAATGTTCATCAGTTCCAAATTCACTCTGCAATTCTAATCTCCAGCAGCCATCTGAGGGACTGACCATGTCCGAAGACAGAAAATGAATGTGTAAAGAAGTGCTTGGGGACAGATTTCCTAAGCTGTGAGTTTGGAAAAGTGGAGATGTTGCCCATAGCAACCAATCAGATTCTAGCTGACATTCTTAGTATGTAATAGGAAAGTGAGAGCTATAATCTGGTTGGTTGCTACGGGCAACATTATCACTTTTCCAAACCAGAAGCTTAGTAAATCTGGCCTTTGGAGTTTAGTATTTATAATATAAAATCCGTCGAGGCCTGAAATCCACAAGACCTCTGAAAGTGTCCTGTGGTATCAGACAACAAGATAGCATCAGGTTAAGTTAGAACCTTAAAGTCCTGTAATTTGCATAATGGGACCTTCATGGTTCAGACTTGTTTTTCCAGTGTATCCAACAGGTGCTGAACCAAACCGAATTAAGGGTCTTATCCAGACTTAAGTTGCGCACTTCTGAAGATAATGCACTCCCTTCATGTATGTAACTTATTCAGAACCCTACCTTAACTTTTCCTTGTGTATCTCTGGTTGTACTGTACATAATGCCTTGAGGTACATAATTGCCTAACCCAGCCCATACTGTACATTATAAATGCTTCCCGCCACCCACAATGAGTGTATTGGGCCATGTGCAAAGATGTCATTCCCTGTGGTATAGAGTTACATACAAGCTACGTACGATCTGGCTTACGATGTGTAACATCTGGCACACATTTCTCAAAACATTTCTGAACAAATTTTGCAGTGCTCCAGGCTGTACTATCTTGCTAAAATTTGTGCTATATTAGCTCTTCTGTGGGATCAGATTATGATGCTCAAGGGTCAGGCATTAATGACCCTTCGGCATCATGACCCTTTCACGGGTTCGCCGGTCGTCCTTTTATACTCCACTTTTGGTAAGCACTAATCACAGCATACCAAGAACACCCCTCAAAACCTGATGTTTTGGCGATGCTCTGACCCTCTTGTCTAGCCATCATAATTTGACCCTTGTCAAAGTCACTCAGATCCCCTTTCTTTCTTTTTTTGTTTTAATGTTGTATTAGTCTCAAGGCACAAATTTTTTTTTGCATCACAGTCGTGACCTTTACTGCTGTGTCGCTGTTAGGGAGACCTATAATTGGGAAAGTCATTGGTATTGTAAGCATTTATATCATTTTTTTGTATTACAAAATCTGCAATTACATCACAAATTGAATATTCTAAGTTTCATTGTTTTGCTGCAGAGTCAACTTTTGCTTGGTTTCTTTAAAGGTCAAGTTGGCTCATACTTAAATGTAATATGTACTATTTTAAAATGCCAAAAGGCTTTTCAACATTATACAGTCAGAAATTACTGTAAATTAAAAAGATGAAAACTTTGAAACTATATGTCACAAGGTAATTTGTTAAGTGAAATATGCTGCTCAGGTGTAACCTCTACATTACTCATGTAGAAGAAAAAACATACTATAATTTGTCCATATAACTTGTTTTACTCTGTAAAGTGCAAACCATTTTTACAAGCCAGCATAATAGTGACATTTTATTTGCTATGAAAGCACACACAGGAGTTACACCAGATTTTGGAGTGAATCCAGAAGTGTGCTGCAGCTACGATTGTTACTACTTCTGATCATGGAAAACACTCCCCTCCCCTATGGGACTTCCATACCCTGGATCATAAATGTTATGCGACAGCTACACGGAAAATGGGACTGGTGTACGATGAAGGATCGTACGTAAGGGCTTAACTGTACAAGTAGCATACCTCCTTCTCTCCACCATGCGTATACGCTCTACACATAGTGGATCGTTCCACCCCACCGTCCAATGTGTTTCAAACACGGAAGCCTTGATCATAAGGATCAAGATCTGTTCTCAAAGCCTGTAGCTAATGCCTGGCAAATGGAGGTAATTTAAAAAAATGCAGGCATGAGGCCACAGCTTTAAGACAAAGAGCAAATCTATTAAAAACAGTGCAACATCAATATTTTGTCTACATCACTATAGACAAATGGGCTGATCCAGATTTTTCCATACAGTATGCAGAATTGAACCTGTTTATGCTTTCCATTCAAACCAAATGTTTTGCTTGACTCAGCAGTGGGTTGAAACATTTAGTGCATAGTTTTAATGCTGTCCAAAACGGGCCTATTATATTGTTGTATTTAAAGAATGCTATATACTGAATTAAAAGTTTATGTTAATGAAAGACTGGACCAGACCATTAATGCAAAGGTACACTTTAGCCCTTCAGGTATGTAAGTAATCACTGATGAGTTTGTACTTGCTTGCTCTGCATGGATAGATGCAAGATATAAATGTCTGATAATGCTTGTTTGTACTGTATTTTGTTGAGTTATCAAAAATCTTATTTATGTGACTAACATTGATTATTATAAAATAAGAGTAGGTGATGTTAAATGGCTACCATAATAGTAAAGTTAAGTTCTAATTGTGATATTTTTCAGTTTTGTTTTGGCTTGCTGTTTGCAAACTGAGTATAACAATTTTTCTGATCATTTGCTAGTACCCAAATACTGGACTTGCGCACTTCAGAAACAGGAGCTAATTAAGTGTTAATCAGGTCCTATATTACTACTAATGAGACAGGCAGAGTAACTCTGGCCAGGAGGTGTTGGAACTTCAGCCACACACTACTGAGTGCCCTCTCCAATTGCCCTACTGTGCTCATTCTCTCCATTCTACTTTGTTTGTATTCCTCCTCACTGCTGTGTGCCATTTTCCACTTCTGGTCCTGCCTGCTCCTCCTCTCCATGCTCCCTTTGTCTCTGGTTGCTTCTGTGTGTTTCTGTGAGTGAGTGAGTGCCCTTGTTCATTCACTGTCTGTCCAGGTGCTGTCTGTCCGTCCGTAGCTATTCACCGGGTTCCCTGTCTGTCATGTCTGCTTACCCACACATAGGGGCCACCGCTGTGGGCCGGGGCTGTGACTTGCTGGGGACCCTGCAGCCAAGCCTAACCTCACCATCAGAGGCTCTAGTGAATACCAGACCCCAGTTAGACTTCATGCCCTGGTGAGTGGTTTCCTACTCTCCAGTTTCATAACACTCTATCAATAACTTTTTCTTTGGACAGATAATAACGTCATTTGGATTTAAATGAAGGGGCCTGCGTGCAGACCCCCCACACGGGCCCCCCTCCCCAGACGGGCCCCCCCTCCCCAGACAGGCCCCCCTTCTTCTTCACAACCCCATCTATATCTATACAAACGGTGACAGTCTCCACCAGCCTACCGTTCCCAACAGTGCGCGGGCATCACGCGGGGGTGTCAGGCTTGTGTGCACTATGCAGCCTCACGCTCTGCAAACAGAAGAGGAACGCGAGGCTGCGCAGTGCACGCACGCCTGACATACCCACGTGACGCCCGCGTGCAGAGTGCACTGTTGGGAAATGTAGGCTGGTGGAGACCGTCACCGTTTGTACAGATATAGGTGGTACTGAGATCCTCCATTGGGTGCAGGGTGAGTGCAATGGGTGGCCCCCTTGTCTGCAGGGGCCCGTGTGCACTGCACACTCTGCACCCATGGTAGATACGCCACTGGTATCATCTATATGAAGATGATACAAAAAAATCTGTTAATAAATAAATAAAAGTAGTTAACTTGGCAGTGGCTCAATTTCTAAGGTCACAGGACATACAGAAATATGAAAATGAATGGCTGTCTGGGTTTTTATAATCAAGAATCCACCTTACTCATTAGTCCTGTTATTTAATTTGTTGTAAATTTATATTAAGAACCTGAGTATCTTTAAGGAACAGTATTTAACCCAGACTTTTGGGGCTGATCCAGAGTTTAACAGTAAGGGTAAAACAGGTGGTTGTCATACATTGGATAAGTGTGTATGGTCACACAACCACTTGTTATAGCTAATCCAGGTTGCCTGGATTTTTTAATCTACCTAATAATTAAGAGAGTGTGTATGCTCCTGCGGCTGGTTTGTCCATTTCTTCTCTACATGCTTATGTAAATATGTCTGTGATTTGTAGAATGTGTTTTTGGTGACACGATCCTTTTAGAAGATTGCTTCAGATGATTGAGATCGGAGAGGAGGATAGTACAAGCTTTAGTGTTAAGAGCTGGCGTTTCCTAGCCCACCTCAAAATTACAGTTTAAAAATTAAGGCTGTACAGCATTTGTGTGCAGTAAATAAAATTTAAATAAATTGGCTTCTCCCTGAAATTTAAAATATCATGTTTTTTTTGCTTAGGTGTACATTTTGCAGTGTGTTATACACATACATAGAACATGACCAGGAAGCAGAAATGTGCATGTGTTTTGTTTTGTTTTTTAGTTAAGAAATTACTCTTGGAATCCATCATTTAGACATTTACAACAACTCTTTTTCTGCCTCTGGAAAACATTGAAATTTTCTTTTCTAATAGTGTTTCTGTTCATACTTGAGTATACTTTCATTGCAGGGAAAGTATTATCAAGATAATTACTTTAATTGAAAATTATCATTGCAATGGCAAATTTCTGTCAAAGAAGAGAACAGAGTGTATTTCTATTACCATTTTCAGTTGCTTAAATTAATCATTTTAGTGCTGAGCGTGCCTTGTTTGCCATGCAAATAGTGAACTGAAGTTATATGTCGTATTATAAACACTACTGGCACTGTTAGATTAAATGCTGTAAGTTTGTAGTTCAACCTGCTAAAATAATATTGCCTTTTACCTTAGAAATAATTAGTTCAGAAATATCTTATAATATATAAAGCTATAAAAATTATCAACACTAAAATCACTTAGAAAAAATGTCACCTCTCTCTTAATACATTGAATTCATCACCGTATATTTTTTATTCAAAAGCACCAACTTTACCAAAATATGTAAATTTTCAGTCTCAAGTATAAGTTCTGTAAAATGATGGATGATGAGGACTCTCATAGTATAGTATTTTGTGGCAGTGGGAAAATATGAGCACAGGAATATGTCAAAGGAAAGGAGTTTGGCTGTATGGAAGCTGTCTGATTGGGCAGATGTCACAAATGTCTCCTGATTGAGTTAATGTTTCAGTCAATGTCATTGTTCGCATTGTTCTTTATGGAGATGATAATAGGTGGTAATAAAGGACTCAGAGAAATGAGCCCAGTGTAGCACACACAGGGAGCTTTGGAATTTAACACTTTTTCTGTTTTGAATTCAGCGGATTCAGATCTATCCCAGTCTAAGTAAATATTTAAATAGACCCAACTCTTAAAGAAGAAAATGATGTCCTGGTGAATTGTCTAGGTAGTGGAGAAACATTTAACCTTAAGTAAAACGTAAACCATGCTGTCAGAGGGAGAACAAATGTAACATGTGCCGCACAGGTGAAAGCCTAAACTCTAATTGATATTGTTAAACTAAAGCTGTCTGTGGGCCATCCAGACTTATATTTGTTAATTGCATTGGATCCTTGAGTAAAAGATTGGCTCCACAAGTGCTGGGATACATAATCTATGTGCTTGCATTTTAATCTCTCCTGCCCTCATGGACTGGCATTCAGCAGTCAGACTTCACTTTAAATTTTCTGACTTAACCATGAGGAATTTCCAGTAAATGTGGAAGTCTGGATCGATAAGCAGAGAAATGAAGCGGGAATGCCCACTTGTGAACTCAATGCAGCTTCTCTTTCAGAAGTGTCATTCCTCTTATGTCTGGAATGTGCACATTTACAGTTGCACGGATAAGCATGCATGTGCTGTGCATAAATAAAAATAAAAAACACAGAAGAAAGGGAAAAAACGGAAGTCAGGATTATTTATGTTTATAATTATATTTATGTGCTCCATGGGTATATTGCATATGCAACCAATTTTTTTCTCTGATGCAAATTAGGATTTAGTGTTTTGTTTAGGCATGTTATTGTATAAAGGCTTTGTGCATATTTAGCTTTTCATGGTGTCTGTTAAGTGCATTCTGTCCAAAATGGCTCTCATCTAGTATAGTCCATTCTCCATCACATCATCTGAAAATCATTTAGTGGGTTCCAACATAAAGTACAAAACAGCTTCACTGTGTATGTTCCAGCCCCAGCACATGAGCAAGACATAAAATTAAATGTGAAACATTGGAGGATGTAATGGCATTTTTAGTTTCTCCCCATGTCTTTTCTGTGATTGTACATGCTCTGTTTACTGATGTGTTGTAAACAGGTGACAGTTGTGACAAAGTGGTGATCAGGGATGGATCAAGTTGATTGGCTCCAGCCCCATAGCAAGGGCAGCACAGTGGCTCACTGAGTATCACTTGTGCCTCGCAGCGTTGAGGTCATGATTCGATTCCTGGACTAGGCCTTATCTGTGTGGAGTTTGTATGTTCTCCCTGTGTCTGCGTGGGTTTTCTCCAGGTGATCCAGTTTCCTCCCACATGCCAAAAACATACTGTTATTTTAATTGGCTGTCTAAATTAACCCTAGCATGTGTGTATGTGTGTTAGGTACCTTAGTATGTAGCTCCAATAGACATGTGAATGTCTAGTGTTCTCTGTAAAGTGCTGCAGAGAATTTGTATCTTTATTATTATTATTATTAATAATAATAATAATAATAATAATAATAATAATTAAGGAGGTGACAAGGTGTCAGAGGTTGGCAGCATAAAACAGCACTCAGCACTGAACCACTGTATGTATGACCACTGAACACTGTTTATAAACTGCTGGCAGCACTCATGCACGGAATGCTCTGACAGCTTGCTTAGAATATTATGAATACAGGTGGACGACTGCCATGGGCCCCATAGGGGCTGCATCCTCTGCACCCACAGTATTTACACCACTGACAAAAATGTTATAGAGATCCCTTTACAATAGATTCTATAGTGATCCTGGCATCTAGAAATATGCAAATGAGCTTCATTATGTCTCCCTATTGAAACATCTAAGTAAATGCCTTGATCAGTAAAGGCAGAGATATATCTATATCTATAATAGGCCCTTTAATAAATAGTTATTACTACTTTAAAAGACAGAACGTTGTTTAATTAAGAACAGGTCTAAAAAATGGGCCTCTTAATTACTTTTTTCTAAATGCTATGTGCTTTCTCAAAATAATTCATGGATTATATTTGTATCTGTTAATATGAGGTTATATGGGTTTTTAGGCTTAGCCAACATTCATAATTGAGATAATATTATTTGGAAACTATTGTTAAAAGTTAGTTATATCTTTGTTTTTGGAGAATAATTCTGGAAAAGCCATAATTAATTTTCTTTAATCATTGTACAATTGTGCTTAATATACAAGAGGGAATAATCATGTTATTCAAAGCAGGAGATAATTATCCATAGCTAATGATGTATCTCAAGCGAATAGTAAGGACATGCGGTAAGGTCAAATGTTAACTACATGAACACAGGCCAATAGGAAAAATGAAATGACCCGGTCATGAAAGGATCAGAAAACAATCTCTGTCTCATTCCTGTTAATACAATCCACTTAAATTTATATTATGTAATACAGTGTATTGTATAGGCAAGGATGGGATTTTATATGCTCTTAATATAATTGGAATGCTGTTATTGGCTTGTACAAGCCAGTAAATAGTTTTATAGGTATTATTATTATTATTATTATTATTATTATTGTTATTATTATTATTATCATTTATTTATAAGGCGCCACACAGAGGTATTCACAGCGCCATACAGAGGCAATAGGAAAGCCATTAATTACATATACATACAATACAATAATTAACAGACAGGGTACAAATTCATAAAAATAGTGAATACAATACAAGGACGATGAAAAAATAAAGTACAGTACAAAAATAGCAGAACAATATGTAGGAAAAATAAAGAAGTGGAATATGTATGTATGAGCAGATAAATAAGGGGAGAGATAGATAGCAGAGAAAGGGGGGACAAGATTAATAAGGACAAGGTAGAGGGATGATGATAGGAGGGAGAGGGACCATGCTCATTAGAGCTAACATGCTAAGTGGGAGAGGGTGAACAAACAGGAGACACAGGGATTGAGATGGTGTGGGTAGATAAGCTTAGAGGGTGGAAGGGTAAGTTAGCCTGAAGAAGTGGGTTTTGAGGGAGCGTTTGAAGGATTGGAGTGTGTTGCATTGCCTGATAAGTTGTGGTTGGTAGTTACAATGCAGAGGGGTGGCCCAGGAGAAGTCGTGGATGTGGGAGTGAGAGGTATTTATTAGGTTGGAATTGAGGTGGGAGTCACCAGCAGAGCAGAGAGGTTGGGCTGGAATGTGGATAGAGGAGAAGAGGAAGATGAGTCTAGCTGCAGCATTTAGTATAGATTGCAAGGGAGTGAAACGCACTAGAGGGAGGCCAGAGAGAAGAATGTTACAGTAGTCGAGATGGGAGACAATGAGAGAGTGAATGAGCATTTTAGTGGCATCTGTGGTTAAGAAGGGTCTGATGCAAGCTATATTGTGGATGTGAAGCGTCATGTTTCCTAACATTTGCTGGCTAAAAAGATTTTTTTTTTTACTTAAAAGAATATTGATTGTTGGACTCTTCTCTTTGTGCCTCACGTTGATTCATATCACATTAAAAGTATGTAGAGAAAATGAAGCCACCATTACACATCTCCTCTCACCCCCCATTACATATTTCTCTTCCTCTTTTACACATCTGCTTTTCTGTCGCTGCCCCCCCACCTTAATGACATACTGTCTGCTTAGGGCCCCCTCTTCAATACACTTCCCCCTCCCTGCACCCCATCCAAACACAGGGTCACATATTGTCCCCTTTACATATACACATCTTTCTCCCTGTCCCCTTTACTTTACACTATATAAAGCACATGTGGGCTATATTATGGGTCTGAGGATGACATATACTATAATATAGGTGGTTTGGCACACTATATACAGCACAGACCTCCAATATACCCCACATTTATTATAATATATGTCATTCCAGACCCATAATATTCCCCACTTGTATATTACTGTATATATTGTGCCATAGCAGACCCCTAATATTATTATGTAATTACTAGGGATCTGAAGATGGCACTTGAATACGAGGGATAAATTCACCACTGTGAGACTGTTTTTTCCAAAATAGAGACAGACAAAAGCTAATTTTAAGCTGTCTCTATTTCAAAAATATTTGGATTTTTTTTTAGTAATGGGTAAGTATGCCAATCGTATGCCAATCGTATGCCAATTGTATGTCAATCAGCATACTTACCTATTCATAAAAAAATTGTAAATGATCAACTGATAATCCTTCTGCAAGTAATTTAAATGAGCTCTGTAGGTAAAAGTAACCATACACATACACACATACACATACAATATGGTCCGACAGACCAAAAATATCAGATTTTCCGAGAAGCATTTTGTATCAGTACCATACACTGAGCAATTTATCTTCAGATTGGGGGTAATTCTGTCTATTTCTCCTTAAGAAAGACTTGTCTCCCACTCAATGTCAGATTATCATATCTACTCAGTAAACTGTATTAAAGAAAATCTTGTAGATAATTGGGATTACCCAAAGACTGATAGAAATTTCTCAAAAATAGTCTTTGTATTATCGAATTGAACGTGTATGCAGTAGAAACGGCTGCTTGTAAATCATTACTGTCCGATTATCATTCCTGAAAAAGTAATAATAAAGTTTTTTCCCTGGCTACTAAATATTAGTATGTGATTAGCATTAATCTGAATTTTATGACTGAATCATGTGCAAAACAGACTTAACAATGTGGTTGTATGGTTTAAAGATTTCAGTAAACAAAAACAAAAAATCTCATAAAAATACCCTTTACATTTATTGGAAAATCTTGATGAAGAGATGTCCACTTATACTTTATTACTTAAGGCACGTTTATTTTAAAAATAAGAATTACAAATCAAAATGTTATTTATTATATGTGGCTACACAATCAAACATACAAATGCACCTAATGTAACTGATCTCCAGCAAATGGGCCTGCAGTTTTCCACTTTAATAAATTAGCTTTGATTATAAAAATTAAAATGATCTAGTTTCAAAAATCCAATTGCATCCTACAGTCTAAATGCATACAAGTAGGTGAATGTGTTTGAGCAAGAGAGAATTTGCACCATAAGCTCCCTTGGGGCAGTGACAAATGTAAATGAACATTCTTTGCACAGAGCTGCATAATATGTTAGCAGTGTTTAATTCTTTTTACACAAGATTAATAGTAACAATAGGGGGATGCTAAGCAACCTATGAGACTGCATTACATTAAAAAAAATGTGCTTTATCTGCATCTACATTAAATCCTAAGTAATCTTTTCAGGATCCGAATACCATTTAATATTCGTGCTACATGTTCATTTAAGGTCTGCCATATCCAGTAGACTCTGCTGCTTTGTTCTGTGCCTCTATCTGAAGTACTATATTGTAAAATAGGTTAATGGGCACCATTGGGACAATCTAATATGTTTTAATAGTGAATTCATTTGCAATACAGTGCCAGGATAGCTTGGAAAAAAAAGTGGGTTAGCAGATTCACAATGCCCAGTGGTGCTTGTTAGCACTAAATGATGCAGTGAAATATGTTTCTACACAGCAAGTGCACACAATTGTTATTATTTTTTTTTCACATATTTTTCTTTAGAATTTAACACATCCTACAATTATTATGAAAATGATCCAAACCCTCTTAACTATTATCTTGCTGCTTGTTTCTTGCAAAGTATTAAAAAAAAATTGAACAAACCCAGAGATTGCTGGCTGTTTAAGACTTACAAACATCTGCTTTTACATGGTTGTTTATTTGCAGGCCTGATATCTCCCCAGTGGTGTGCAGTTCTGATATTCCATTGAGATGTGACCTGTGCTTCAAAAGCTTTTTCATTCACAGCTGTGCCCTAAGGAAGCATATATCAAGTGATGTGTATCACTTTAGTAGTGGATGAGCTTGAGGTTACTGGCAATACGGCAGGAACATATTAACTTAATGATCATTCTGAATATGATTTAAGGGCACAAATTACTTTTTTCCCATTCTGTAAGTTCAATTATCATATGCACTAATTAAGAACTCAGAGTTCAATGAGAGGCCATAAACATATCTTTACTGTAGACCAAGCTATCAAAACTATAATCCCCCCTGATGTAAATAATAAGCACTGAACAAAAGTAACACTAAATCTCTGCCTTGAAACTGTAGTGCAAAAGAGCTTAAATGAAACTGACTATTTTATTTAAAGCATTGCATGCTCATCACTGCTCAAAATCCATTTTAATTCTTCTTTGGAGATTCTGCAAGTACGTGACATGCAAGTATACTCTTCTTAATAAGTACTAGCTATTCTAGGTGTTGTGCATCCATAGAGACACGACTGCTGTTGTACCAATCTCCTGTGACATTTCCTACAGATATTATTACCTGTCTTTCTCAAATGTCTCCCCAGAGACTAGTGAAGGAACCAAAGTACATTTGTTTTAATTTCTTCAATCAATGGTTGTGATGATCATAACATGTAGGATATCTTACTAGTGGCTCCCAAAAAGTTTATATTGAATAAACAATGTCAAGGCCAAGACTTTTTGCCATCTTTATTTCCTTATCTATAAAAAGTATGAATTATTTTATTAATGTGTATTTTAGTCATTTTCTGTATTTTTTATTTTTATTTTTGTATTTAATAAAGTTATTGCCTGAATAACTCTATGGGATAATTACATAGTAGCATCACATAGATTAGTATTGGCAGTGTGTGTGTGTGTGTGTGTGTGTGTGTGTATATATATATGTAAATGTAATAACACAATGGTATATCACATGTGTGAGCACGCTCATGTGTTTTTTTTTCTTTTTAAGAGGACAAAGATGTAAAAAGAATATAAAACATGTAACTTATGGATAAGACAGACATGGTAAATTTATATAAAAAAAAAAAAAAGATAACAAAATTAACTAAAGCAACAAAAATAATTTAATGGAGGACGTCCTAACAGGCCTCCTATTTCATCATTTCTTCAAACGATCTAAGTTATCCAGGTATGAAGTGAAGGAGTGTGTGTGTGTGTGTGTGTGTGTGTGTGTGTGGGGTTATGAAATTTAGGTGGAAAGTAAAATGAATAATAAAATAGCAGCACTATTTATATACAATTCTGTGTTTCACATGGAAAAGGGGGGAAAGCACCACTTATATTCTGCCAAGTCAATAAATTGCTAAAGTGTTTCCTAAGGAGTTTTCAGAGTCTATACACATATAATTCTATATTTGCAAAAGCCTTTTATAAATACGAGTATTAGTCAGAAGCTATGTATGGACCACAGTTTCTATGCAATCTTTCTTCCACACTCTCAACATCAGGAACATTTTCTTTTCTATCAGCATAAGAGTGGAACAGAATGTTTAGGCAAGGTTTCAAAAAATACAATAAAATATCTTTCAATATATTAAGTTGTATAGTTTGTAAATTGTATCAAACTATATCTATCCAGAGTTTTAAAATAAATTCATTTGCTAAACATAAATTGTTTATACAATATATTAGGCTATAAATGTTACATGTACACAAGCGTTCACTATTTGACTGAAACAATACTAGTAATAGATTTTACATGTATTTGAACCATTGATATTTACATTGATATCACAGGTCTGTCACTCCTGTGGTTCTTTAAGTGGTTTGAGATTGTGTACCAGCATACCTTTCCTACAGTAATGGATATGCCTATGCAAGAATAAAAGAATTGTAGATTGACAATAGCTATAGAGTCACAGATTGGTTTTGCTTGTGCTATCCATTCAATATGGTATTTTGTACACCTTTGTGTATTCAGGATATGATAACTGAATTCATTATCAGTAGTAAATAAAATGCCATTCATCACACATTTTATGTGTACTGGTACATCTTCCTAATAAACCAATCATTATTGTTTCACAATTACTTTGTGGAATTACTTGCCTTGCATATATTCTCAAGTGACACTTATCTATCAACTTTCCTATTTTTGACATTAGCTGCTATAATCTAAAACCTTCAGGAAAATGACAGTATGTTTTAATTAACATTTATCTATTATGATGAGTTTATTTTAATCTATAATAATAAATATTCATTTTTGTACATTTGTTGGTATATACCAATTTTTTCTTACTGCTTGTTTTATTTAAATGAATTTAGTACCTAGAGAGAGGTTTAGTTTAGCAGATGCATACACAATGCAGCCAAAATGTTTGCAACCCAATCAAATGTTCCATGAGAAGGAACGCTGGATCGGTAGTACAGGTAATGACTATATAGAGTGGTACATCTACACCAGCTACAAAGGAAAGGAGGAAAACAGGCCCTAATCATTGTATTTTAATTTTGTTTCATTATACTATGAAGAAGCCTTGGAAAGGGCTGATTAAAAGCAGACAAGGTTTCACAAATTCAGTCTGCAAAACATGTGTCTTCTGGTCTCCCATTACCTCTGAACATTAATATATTTGCCTGCTAACTAAACAGTCCTATCCAGGGCTTTTCAATGGAACCTGGAGCAGCTGCAACTTTAGGTGTCACTTAGATACTGTGCTTCATATTGATCATTTGTATTAGTGTTACTTGTAATAGTGTTGCTTCCGACACTCTTATGATTTTAATCTTTTGGTACTTTGATTATTCATTATTATCGTTTGAATCTATTAACACTTTCTAAGGTCTATGAGCATTGTACACTAAATGGGAGATAGCAATTCTTGCATGTTCTAACTCTCATTACCCTAGTCCAATTCACCATGACTGTGTCTTTTTTAACATATTTTTGAATTTTTTAACCTTTTTGATTTAACAGACATTAGAATTGAATGTAATTTAAATGTGTCTTTGATATATTGTTTCATTATAATAAGTGTTTTAAGCATAATTTAATTCTTAAAAAATCTTTTTTAGAAAAAGATATTTAAAAACTAAATTGTAATTAGTATGCTATAGTTCAATGTGTTTTTAACCTTGCTTTATTTTTTTTATGAGACTGATTAATGCTCATCAGCTGTGTGGCAGGTTGGTAATCAGGGCCGCCATCAGGGGGGGGGGGAAGCTGGGACTATTGTCCCGGGCCCAGACCAGATGGGGGCCTGCCAATACTATTACTGGTATCCTAATGCTGATACTTACCTAGCTCTGTAGCAGCAGGTATCGGTGGTATCCTACCGCCGATACTTGCTGCTCAGCACTATTCAGTAGCCGGCCAATGCCGGGCCCCGCCCCTATGTGACGTCACCAATGACGGCACCTAGGGGGCAGGGCACAGCGGTTGGGTCCCGGGCCCCTCATTTGATGACAGCGGCCCTTTTTGTAATGTTGTTTCTTAATTGGGACAGCACGGTGGCTCAGTGAGCAGCACTTGTGTCTCACAGCACTGAGGTCATGAGTGTTATTCCTGGACTAGGCCTTATCTGTGTGGAGATTGTATGTTCTCCCCGTGTCTGCATGGGTTTCTTCCGGGTGCTCCGGTTTCCACCCACAATCCAAAAACATGCTGGTAGGTTAATTGGCTGCTGAATTAATTAGCCCTGGTTTGTGTGTATGTCTGTGTTAGGGAACTTAGAATGTAGCTCCAATAGGGCAGGGACTGATGTGAATGTGAAATATTCTCTGTAAAGCACTATATAATCTGATAGCACTATATAAAAACCAATAAATAAATAATACTGGGGGTTTTATTAAAAAAAAAAAAAGAAATACCCTTGGTCAGGCAGGATTTCTTGAAGAAGCTTATAGGAACCAAGACGCTGGTCTGAACCTAGATGTGATAAAGTACTCAGATTATCATTCAAACATAGTGGAGCAAAGATTGCCCTTACAACCTAACTAAAGGTGTTAGCCGCACGTCCATAACAGCTAACATTTATGATTAGATGAAAATGAACTGATAAAAAGTTACAGGAAATGTCCTTTGCCCTACAAATAGGTGTCACTTTGAAAAGACTTTGTTGTATGTGCACAAGCAAAGTATTTGCAATCTCCACGTTTCTCTCCCGAAAAACAAACATAAAGCCTTTTAGCAACTTTTAAGTTAAAGCAACGTTTTTCCATAGATTATTCTTACTTGTAGATGAATGCAGTGTATAATTAGTCTTCAATGCATTTAATCTTTATCACAACATGATTACTAACATCAAAAATACAAAGACAGTAAGTGTATGCTAGTTAATTAAGCATAAAAAGCTATTGTACTGCATTTATAACATAAGATAGGGTTTAATATAAAATATGTTCTGTGTTTTCACTATCTACCCCAAGTACCCCTTTTACGAGTTAAGACTTGATATTAAATTGAGCATCATAGGGCCTGATCCAGACCTACGCTCGGGTATGTTTTTACGATGGTCGTAAACTTAAAAACGGACATTTGTACTTACTGCGCATGCACTTGGCAGATGTTACGCTCATGTTACGCTACGAAAGTTTGAGCGTATGGGCCTTGAGCAAAAGTAAGTACGAACAGGGGGAGTGCATCAGAGGTACGCTGGCATAAATACGTTACGCACACGAGCGTTTCATGAGCGTAGGTCTGGGTCAAGCCCATAGTGCTTAAGCCTTAAACGCAGCAGAGGGGAAAGTAGCCTTAAATGTAGGACTCCCCATGGAGATAAAAGGGGCAATAAACACAATAGTGTTTAAATAACTATAGGTCGATGCATTATGCTCTGTTTAGTCGTGGCAGAAGGTAAGAAGCAAAATTATTTAACTATTCACAATTTTCTTCATTATTCTCATCAAAAAGCAGAGCAAATGGAGAGAGCAATGACCCAAGTGGATGATTCTATAATATTTAAACTTGGGCTTGACTGTTGCATTTGAAGTACATCTGAATAAAGCATCCTGTAATGTGGCAGGTACAAATTATTGACTTTTTAGGTATGCAGGGGAAATTCTTGACTTTTAGTTAAAAAAAACAAATATTGAAATATTTAAATTTTAACTATAATTTAGAGTTGAGCAAAGATGTGTTAACACTCAACTCTAATTCTGGTTGCACAATTTTTACTTTTCACACATGGCAAGTGTGATTTCCTGGCACATTACCTCTGGAGTATATTAACTATGTGATTAATCACTTGTGGTTTAATTTTAGCAAGGTCAAAAGTGATGTCACTTTGGCGAATCATTACAGTCTCAGCTAGGGAGGATGTTCTTGCTCGTTTGTCAGCAGAAATGAATAAACCTTCTATGTCACCTATTCTAATTGTATAAATCTTTGAAGGCATATGATATTTTTGTAATGTGTGCTATACTCAGAAAGGTATTAAGTTATGAGCTCCAACGTACAATAAGGGCTGTTTGCTGACAGATTACTCCCATACAGAATTTAAAACACTTTGGATGCAATGCTTCCTTTTTGTTTAAAATCCTCAGCAACATTGGTTTCCATAGAGAGGATGAGCCCTTGGGTATAGCAAGATTAGCAAGATACACAGATGATTTCCACATTATTAGTAAAGCATGCATAGACATATTCTGTTATTACATGTAAACTCATGTTATAATCTTGTTACACCAATTAAATGATCACAGGAACATATATATATATATATATATATATATATATATATATATATACTGTAAATACACATATAGATAGATGGATAGAATATATATCCCAGACACACTTTAAAACATGTGTGTCTGGGATAGTAGCTGACAGGGGGTGCTGTTTCAGAGTAGCTGTTTTGGAAACTTGTGGACCTCTGCCGGGGGTGAGCTCTCAATTTAAATATATATAAAATCTATCCACCTATCCTCTTTAAGTTGTGTGAGTGACAAGAATATGTTTATGCATGCTTTACTTATAATGTGGAAATCATCTGTGTATCTTACTATACCCAAGGGCTCATCCTCTCTATAGAAACCAATGTTGTTGAGGATTTTAAATGAAAAGGAAGGCACCTGACTACATTGCATCCAAAGTGTTTTAAATTATGTATGGGAAATATATATATATCTTTTTAAATGAGGTTTAAGGAATGCACAAAATTTTCTCTACAATGTGTCTCCTAATGACCCCTTAATTATAATTACCTTCACTGACTATGCTACCATAATATAAATAGACTGAAGCCTGCATTTCCCATACTCATGCAAAGAATATACAGTAGCTTGCTCTGCTCATTATATTTAAGACTGTTCATATAAAAATATAATATACAATCCTAATGTATAGACAATATATTAAAAGGACATAGATTACTTCAATAGAATTCAACTGTCCTTTCAGTCATCAAGCTACTCAGTGACATCCAATATAGGCTATTCCTTGTATTGTCAGTTGTTTTCAATGTTACCATTAATCATTGATTACTCCACCAATAGCATGAAACCCTGGGAGAATTCAAGGTCATTTTAAAATTAGTCATTTGTCAATTCTCCTAATATTTTCCTTATATTTGCCTTGCTACACAGTTTCCTCTGTTGCAACTACTAACATGGCCAATATCCATTCATTGTCTGCTCAAAGTCTCTTCCAGCATTAATTCTGTTGGTTGTTTTTGTTGAGTTCAAAGTATCCATTTCAGTAACTGTTAGCTGTCTGCTATATTTTATGTCTGAGGATAAAAGATAACATTCCTATCTCGTCACCTGCATAGACCGTGTTTCAGTGATGTGGTGCTTTTTCTGTCACTTAAGAAAATGAGTTTGTGATTCATATGATGCACTTTAACAAAACTATTTAAAACCATTTGACATTTTCACTTGTATAAGAAATAATTTTTGTAGTTTAAACATGTTATATGGCCTCAAGGGTTTATTTACACATATATGAAAGGAAAAAGGGTAAAATGCAGTAAAACTAATGCATCATCTTTTTATTTTTGTGGTGTGAGTTGACACATTTTATACGCTGTTGATGTGTGGCACATTTGCCAACGCAATTTCTCTGCTAAGTGAAACTTCAAAGCTGTGCCATGTTCTGTGGCGTAAATGGAAATGCTAAAGCAAATCAGTAGAACTTTGTCTTTAAAATGTTTACTGTTTATTAGGAAGTGAAGTGTTGACAACAACATGGCCCACGGTTTTGCAGACGGCGTATAGCACGGATAAGCTCTAGCTCGCTTTGATACTCTTTCCGGACGGATATTGTTTCACGTCAAGCTTGGTCTGATATATTGTTCTGTACTTGATGCCTGCCTCTTGAGTTGTTTTGGTCGTAACTCTGTATATTGTACCTTCTATGTGGTGCCATGCATGTTATTGTTTATTCACCAATAAAAACTAATTAAACAAAAAAAAAATGTTTACTGTTTAAATATCGCTTTTAAATTGTGATAATGCAATTGTACAAATAGGTCAGTTTGTAACTTCTAAAATTGTTTGCTAATTATATGTAACCAAGGCAACATCTGATTGTGAAAATATTAACTCAGTAATTTATGATAGTAAAACTTTGTGTTTATAATACTTACACTCTAGATTTCACTTCTTTAATTCTTTTACTTTTAACATTTTGCCTTTTCACTTATTTCTTCACACACAAGATATAACTGTAAATAATTTTGCTGCCAATTATTACTGTAATATATGGCATATAAGTTTCACTTAGCAGTCAAATTAACAAAAAGCCTGTCTTCGTTAAAGTCTAATTATGATATGGATTAAACACACAGAACATTATTTACGGCAGAGCAGCCAAAATGGCATTTGTGAGGCCTGGGTCATGACCTTTACAAATGAAGGGTTAATAAATTTACAGTAGAGGCTTAGTAAAATGGGGGTAGGTAGAATAGGAAACAAAAGGATACCAGCAGAAGGAGTTTATATATTGCTGAAGTGGAAATATACATTTATGTGTTAATGGTGGCATACACATTCCCACAATTGGAGTCCACAATCATGCCTTACGCAGAGGAGGGAGCCTTTGCTGAACTATGGGTTGGGGAGCCACCTAGGGAAACCAGGGGATTTTTTATTACTCCTTTGTATAATATATTTGATTAAGTGAGTTTTTTATTTTGTTTATTTGCTTAAATACATTTAAAGTGAACTCTCTTTAATCTAAAAACAATTGAAATATGTTCATGATGATTACTTGATTTAAGAGCTGCTAAATTGGATCATCATCATGTAACCAACAATAGCAAATTTACAATTGCCTCTGCCTCTCTGTGTTGTTCCTTAGAACCAGATACAGGGGCATAAAACTAAGGAAATTAGGAGGAAATTTACACCTGGGCAAATAATGTTGAATTGCAGAAGACGTGAATTTTATCTGTTGCAAGCGGGTAGAGTTAACAGCTGATGTTTCCTAGCACACGTCTTAATACATTTTTGCAAGTAATGCTGGTCAGTATCTATGTGCAATGAGCACAAAACAAAGCATTCTCCCTGTATGCAAAGAATCAGAATTATCTGATTCTTAATCCACTGGAATTCATTATGGTTTTTCCTAGGTGTAACTTTACACCTGTTTCCTCTTCTTTTCAAACTCTAGATCCAGTCCTTTGATATTTTTCTTTAGATAAGATATAACAAAGGGAATTAAATATCCACCTTTTTCTAGACTCTTAAGGTCTTCTAAACACTATTATTAAATATTTCATATATTTTCTACCAAATTGATTTGATTATGAACCAGTGAGTCGATGGCCTGTTTTATATGCTAGCCCTCAGAGTTTAGGGGCCAGAATTACTAAACTGCAGGTTTTGAAATGTGGAGATGTTGCCCATAGCAACCAATCAAATTCTAGCTGACATTCTATAGTATTAAATAGGAAAATAAGAGCTATAATCTGATTTCCAAACCCACATTTTAGTAAATCTGGCCCTAGGACTGTTTTATAACTTATAAGATTCCTTAATCTGCAGACTAAGCCTGGTTTATTATTTTAGTTTTTTTATTTGAATATTAAGTAAAAAAAAAAAAGTGGTTGTTGCCTTCGAAAAGCAGATGAACTGGCCCCAAATCATAAAACCTGTAATCCCATAACATGTAAATATATTTTGTAGACTATTATAGATAATATCAAATATTAAAAATTTACATTTTAAATAATTTGAAAACGACTTGAATCTTCAGAGCTGATCAGAGGTCACTGCTTTAAACTCTGGGACTGTGATACTATAGTGTCACAATATGGTCTTCAGGACAGAATGCTAACAGATTTATATTCATATAATTTACAAAGATACTGTTAAATTTTATGTTCAGTGTTTATTTTCCAGACATATATTTAACAAATCCTTTGCGCACATTAAAAATCAAGTCAGCAAGCATTACTAGCAACTCTCTTTAAATTATATATCTTTAGTTTTAAAGAGGCTGTTTTTATGCAGAGCATCAAAGGTGGAGCAGCAATATTCCTCTCAGAGAATTCTGTGCTTTAAATTTGATTTAATTCAGTGGCCACTAGCCTGCTTGGTCAGAGACACCATACTGGCCAACTAACCCTAGGCGTGACTCTTCCAAGTTCCAATCCACAAAAGATTTGGGCTTATGGGAAAGAAAGTGCAGTTCTGAACAAATCTGTTCATTTGGGGGTGGGGTTTAGTGGAATTGGGTGGAGCTTTGGTATAAAAGAGTAGGTTTATTTTGTCCCACTTTCAGGATTCTAAATGTTGGGCACTATGGAAACACTGATATAAATCTCAGATTAACTAAGTACATTAGTAAGGTTCCCTTACAGACTGCTTAAATAATTCTCACTTATGTCGCACTTCCTAAATATATTAAACAATAGAGAGGATAAGAGCGCTGGTTAAGAGGTAAATATATTTTAATAGACTTTTTTGTAACGGTGTGGCGAGAATCGCGTCAGTTAATTGCTGATTACTTTCTGCACCCTTAGCGATACCTGAAATCTGGAAATCTAGCTTTACCAACATTGGGCCAATATATTATTATACAGCACTTACAATAAAGACTGTGAGCATAATAGAATGTGCTTGAGCCAGGACTTATTCAGACAACAGGTGCACTGGAGCGTGCTGCTTGTGCTAATTAGAAGATTCCCAGGCGACCTATATGAATAACTGCTATTTTCTTTCTCAAAATTACAATACCGTGGACTTCATATCATTTTGGAAAGTGTATTGCTGTGCCATGTGGCCTATATTACTAATCTCCAGAGGCTATCCTATGTATCACATCAGCTTTTTTTATTGCCCACTACCTATAAGTTTTTGTTACAACTTTACAACTACATAGCCTTTTATAGCCTTTGGATAATGGCTAGATATCAGCCCACATAGTATTCTTTATAAATCTTGGTATCGACTACGGAGGGGGAGTTTTTGACTCAGATATTGCATTTAAATTGTTATGATTCTTTTATGTATTATTTATGCATATTTTATGTATTTCTTATATATTAGTTACAAGAAAAGCCTATTAAAATATATTTACCTCTTAACAAGCGCTCTTATCCTCTCTATTGTTTAATTTTTTTATTATGGAGAAGTGACTCTCTCAAGAGCTGCGGTTAATGGTAGATTCCAAAACTTCTTTTTCTATTTGTCTACTGCTTGAAACTCTAACACAGTCCTTACATAATAAGTCTGCTCTAATGTTACCTATTATAATTTGTATTTGTGTTATTATTACTATTTCTTGTCCTATTTTCTGGTTACTTTATTTTTTGCAGCTTCATGTGCTCCCTTTTGGGAGTTTTAGACCCCCATCTTCTGTTTTCCTGAATATATGATCTGAGTTGCTGCTGACGATTCATTCAGAAAACCTTTGCTGTATATTTAAGACGTGACTGATTTAAATGATTAATACCAATGTATTAATTCTCATGTAAGGCTGTAATATCATAAAGAAGCATTACAACATTCATTTGTTGTTGAATGTTTTATTCTAGATCACTAGTCTTCAGCTTTAGGTAAGATACAACTAATTCTCATAGTATGGAAAGGTGTGATAGTGCACAACTGTGGCATAATCTGAACAATAGGGCACATGTGTATGTGTATAGTGTATATGTGTGTATATTATAAGACTCCTTATTATTTATACAAATAATTTGGGTATCGCCTATAAAAAAAAATTCCCTCTTAATAAATTTCTATTGTTCAGAGCAAAGTTTGCTCTAAAGCACAGTAGCCAATCAGATATCAGCAGACACTTTTCTAGTGTAAGTAGAATAATGAAATCGAGTGTATCACTGGTTTGGAACATATTTCACACTTTAATGCAACTTTAGAAAATCAGCCCTACTGTGTTAGGAAGTTGACACAAAAAATGTCATTATTCAGTTTTGCAGATTCCTGGTGAATTCTTTACCACAGAAAGGAACGATTTGTGTCTTGTAATGTGATTCAACAGAAAAGAAGAACCACAGGCAGCGTTCATAATCTACCTCTTATGAGTGTTTCATAATAGAGAAATACAGAGTGACAGCAGAAATACTGCATTCATACAAAGGAATTTTTTATGGTTTCATATAAACTTACACCTTTCATTCTTTGTCTGCAAATCTTAGTCTACACTTTGTATAATGACACATTTATATATAAAGGGCTGAACAGTTCCAAGGAGCATTAAATATGACAATTTAGTTTCATTTCCATAATCAGAGTCATAAAAGTGTAACTTACCTTTTTAGTTCCTTAATTTTTTTCCTTCCTTGTAGTCACATTTGGAGCTGTCCAATGTGCTATTATAAGGCACCTCCTAAGGAAATGCAGTTACCTCTGTTCAAAAAAAATGATGCTTTAGAGATCTACATGTGCATTGTGATGTGTTCTTGTTTGTGTCTAGATCAACTCTATCAATCGACAGGGAGCTATTTGTTGCATGTGTTTATGGATAGATACATAACTTTCATTTGATCAGTGAAACTACGGGGTATATGTCATAGCATGCAAGATGGCAAAAATCTATGTTTTTGGTGATTCTGGTTGCAGTATTTAACATGACAAGGAAAGCCTAGTGATCTTTGCCTTTTATGAAAGTATTATTTGCAATATTGCCATCTTACTGCTATTTACGTGTCCACTAATGTGTCACTCTGCTTTCCCGTAACAACAGTACTGGTCCTTGGGTAAATCATTCACTCTAGAACAGCTCATTGGCTATCAGTTTAATTTGTTTTCTGTAAAAATCTAATGCAAAAATAAATTGTGTTCATTGTTTAATCCCTCAGAGAAATGTATTTCTATGTGTGCAGAATGTGATCAATATAAAGTGTATAATACCATGTGAAGAGATTAGAGCCTCTAACTTAGACCCCTAATAGCTTGGTGGTTACTTGTGAAGTGAAAGCATGCTAGTGATTAAGCAAAACTACTGGAACTTTAGCAGAATGAAAAGATGTAGCTATAATTGCATGAGGTTAGTGGTGGAAATGGTGGGAAGTTGCATGACAGGGGTGACCTTTTCTATCAGAAACCTATTTCATCAGCTATTTAACTTGCCGAGTTGGAAGGTTGATGCTATACCTAAAGTATATAATAAAGAAACCTGAAGTAAAATTTAAAAAAAATCTGTGTTTAAAAAAAAAACAAAACAATAATAAATAATAAAGAAACCTGAAGTAAAAATTTTAAAAAATCTGTGTTTAAAAAAAATAAAACAATAATAATAATAATAATAATAATAATAATAATAGTAAAAATCTTTGGCTTTTGGTTCTTGACATGTTTTGCCCATAAACCTTTATGACATTCAGTATTCAGCACTGTCATGTGATATTAGAACAGGTACCACACTCCTGCAAAGATGATGCTTCCTCAGAATCTTGCAGGATGTCACACTGCAGGAAACATTATTTCAATGATTGGAGCCCATTGCTTCCTGCAATGTGAAATCCTGCAAAACCCCAAAATATCTTAAGCAGAAAGAAGTCCTCTTTGGCAATGAGTTGCTGGTGTAAGAAATATACATTTTATTTATGTTTACATAGACCAACAGTTTCAGGAAGAGGAAACAAGTTTAAAACACATCCATCAGGCATTGCACGAACACACAACTAATATAACCAACAACTGTTAATAATGAAATATAAAACACTTATTGGAGAGATAATTAGGAGAACAGGTGTGTAGTCTTAGAAAAAATGGAAAGGGAAATTTCCAGTGAAACAGACTTAATTACTTATTTTATTGCATGTTTGGTGAATTGTAAACACTGTAGATCATTGAAATGGCAGATGCTAGTGAAGTGTGCCAAATGACATGATGAGTCATTTGAAATCAATCACTTTTTTGTTATTTTCCAGCTTTGCCTAGTAGCCAAAAAGGTAACATTTAAGTCAACACTTACAACAACTTGTTTTGATGGATTTTGATATTCAACATTTCAGTGGAAATCTCGAAAAACTTAAAACAGTTTTTATTTGATAAAGAAAATAGTAATTTGGAGACAAACAAATATAAAACAATGATTTTAAGAGGTATAAAAAAATGTTTAAATGATATAGAGCTACATAATACAAGTAATACTAAGAATTACTGTACAATATAGAAGTAGGTCTATACAATACAGGATTTACGGAGTTACGGTTTACAAAATCGAAGTTGTAACCTTTGTCAACCAATCAGATGACAACTATCATTTTCAACACGTAACATAATACTCTTCCATGGGCCAAAGTTTAACATTTTTCTTTGTGGAAGCTTAAGTAAGTATGCGCCTTACTGCAATTCCTACATCCTTGGCTATCATGGTCCTCCAGTCCCGAGATCACCTACTTCTGCTATGGTAATAGCAGTGGTACACTTGTATGACTTGTAATTAGAAATCACAGAAATATGACAGGTCTTCTCATATATGCATAGCATACGTAAGAGGAAATTTTATATATATTTGGTAATAATGTTAATGCTTATGACTTAAAATTTATATTTAAACTCCTTTGGTGTCTTTAATGTTCATCCGTACACTTTCTCACGATGTGAGATATTTTGATAGGATTATGTTATTTGATATTTATTATACCTATTTTATCTCTATCCTCATCTGCTGGAATGGTGAAATCTTCTGTGGCATGCAGTGTGCTTCAGTGGCTAATGCTGCAGGTCTTTACCTTAAACTATTAACTCCTGCATCCCTGAGTCAAAAACAGTGTTGGTGCTAGGCTGCAACAAGCAAAGTGCTAGAAGAAAAATTTTGTGAATCAAGTGCCGAAGAAATTTTATCCTTTGACTGGGGAGAGGAAATGTTTAATTTGTTTCCCTTGCCCCACCCCTGATGTTTCAGAAGTTATCGCTACAGTTTTAGCGTATGCAGTGCAAAGGCAAAAACTGAAGGGTCTTCAGATGTATACTAACTGGGCGCAGAATAACTGAGTACAAGCTTACAACATATGCATGCGAAACCTTAGGCAAATAGGTGTGTGCAGGGCCGCCAGGACTACAGTCAGGGAGATGCAGCGGATGGGGGCCCGTCATCATTACAGTTTAACACAGAAGATGGAAGATGGTGGCCCTGCCCACGTGACATCACCTGGACCCCACAAATTCTGAAGGCGGCCCTGGGTGTATATTCTAAAAGACATGCATGTCTCTGTGTCTTGCTTTTGTTATGATAGCTCTGAACTCCAGCATGCATGCGCTGTTAACAAAAAGCAGGCATATTTTGATCCCAGCACTAGAAAAATGCTCTCTTTTCATAGGTCTTGATATGGGCCATTGTTTTTTTCACATTATACATAATGAAAATCATTTGCATTTTATTGTATAACTTATGGATGTAGGGCTAGATTTACTAAACTGTGGTAAAGGAAAAATGGAGATGTTGCTCATAGCAACCAATCAGATTCTAGATAAAATTATCTTGTATGTAATAGGAAAGTGAGAGCTAGAATCTAATTGTTTGTTATGAACAACATCTCGACATTTTATATAACGTGGTGCAGTGTTTCTTTTATTGGAGTGATAACCTTTATTACTGGTCAGTAGAATCGTATGTAACTGCGCACACAATGACTTGTTATTAGTGCACTACCACCTTGGTCTCTCTCAGCATTTTACACCATACCTGGGCTGGTGCAGGAGATCTGTCCAAGTGGAAACATGGCTAGAGAGCCTCCTGTAGGTTCAAATAAACATTTACATTTTCATATAAATGTCATCTAATTTATTTCAATATGGCGGAAAGCCTCTTTCCATTAGCTCTCAGCACACAGGATGTTACAAAGTTGTGACGATCCTCTGTATCTGATTTTTTCAGCTACTGTGCAGCGCATGCACAATATAATGAGCCACTACGCAGTCCAAAATGTCAAGGCTGATATATTTAATGCACTAAACTATTGCAATATAGAGCTAGCTATAGGTAATGTGAATTCCATTAAGAATCTACTCATGCCTGTGACTACGTCTAGAGTTTACACACCCTTACCCTGGTAACCTTAATAAAGATTATTTAGATATACAAGTCTCAGGAGTGAGAAGATGATTAAAAATAGTGTTGTATAGGGAAAAGTAACAAGCCTTTGAGATTGTGTTTCAACGAGGAGCATTGATAACAGCTTTAATAGTAAACTGTATGGGAAAGATTTATAAAAAACACTTAGGGCCAGATTTACTAAACTGCGGGTTTAAAAAAGTGGACATGTTGCCCATAGCAACCAATCTGATTCTAGCTGACATTCTCTAGTATGTAATAGGAAAGTGAGAGCTAGAATCTGAATGGTTGCTATGGGCAACATCTCCTCTTTTCCAAACCTGCAGCTTAGTACATCTGGCCCTAAATCTTAAAAGCACGTTTTTAATTATAGCAACTAATCATCAGTCTCTTGTGCAAAAGTCTCCTGTGCTGTATGCTTCAAATAAAGTAAATAGATTTACATCATAGTTTAATTTTTACATTTAAATGAAAGCATAACTAATGCACTAGTATTAGTGTATTTGACTTGCATTATGATGTTAATGCATGATACACAAACACTTTTCAACAATATGAGCAGCGGAAATTGTTCATTAATATGTTTCATTGCATATGCATCTTTATGTGAAGTATTGGAAGTTTTAGTTATGTATAATCCTATGACCAGAGTTGCCGACTTTCTAATTATTTCCTCCAGGAGATCTCGGAGGAAGGAAATAGATGCCTGTATGGGGGCAGGGATTAAAGATGTGATTTATTAAAATTGTGTTGTTAATGTCTTGATTACGAAAATCACGTCAAGTCAAACCCAATCCCTATCAACACTATGGTTTGCTGTAATAAGACGCAGGACTTGCAGGAGATTTGCCTGCTCTATGGGATACCTTTGCATGATCAGAAGGTTAACCAGCTGGCGAAAGTTGTTTTGCACCATATTTTTTCTGGTGGGTTGGTGAAATTTGGTTTTGGTTGTTCAGCTAATTTCCTTCTTTCCACAGGAATCACTGTGCGTGGGATTGTATCCCACTAGTCATTGCATGATGCACTTCCATTTACTGTGGGTTGTTGTTATGATACAATGCGTGTAGGTGGAACATAGGGACAGGGTCTTTAGCCTGAGGTGACTTTTGGGTGTTCACTTGAGTTACATTTAACTGGAACTGATGTTTCCCATGTTTTCTATAGCTACAATTACAGTTATTTTTATAAATTTGTCAAAAAAATTCAGAAGCTGACGAAATTTACAGTAGAGCATTACTGTTAATTTCGTCAGCTTCAGAATTGAATCAGCACCCTACTGGTGGGAGGTTATATTGCAGACGTCGCGATCAAGGTGACAAGGTTTCTTCTTCATCTTCTGCATGGAAGAAATTTACGGATGCAAGAAAAGAGAAGAATTTTTCATTTTAAGAACATTTGAAGGCTCAAAAGATGCGGACATCTAATGGTAAGTTTTAAAAAAGTTTTCTTTTTTTTATACACATGTAACAGTTTATGTAGTACACTTAGATTAGGAGAGATGACCTCCTAAGGTAAGTGCATACACATAGGGGGTAATGTTAGTTACGTTTACTATTTTTTTTACATATGTAACACTTTCTGAAATTATTGAAAGGGTTAATGTCTTTGTAGAATTTTTTTTTAAATTTTACACACACTGTACACGCAGTTGCGCATGGCTACAAGTGTAGCCATGCTGTAAACAAAGAATTACAAGGATCACCTTTGCTGATCCTTATAATATAATGCTGGTAACTGCTGTGCCTTCTGTACCTTTGCTGATCCTTGTAATTCAATGACTACAGCATGCCTACATATTGCAGACATGGCGAATTTAGGATTTTTCAACAAAAAAACACATCTGTTATACAGACGTGTTTTAATGGTCGCGATCGGCCCAAAAAACATAAATTCGCATCTCTATAGAGGCGAATTTATGTTTTTTGATTTCAATGCGATTTCACCGCGATTCGGTGAAATCGCATTTAGTGAATTACAAACATAGTATGTTTGTAATTGAAAAAAGTAGGGACCGCGATTTTCGGACCCGCAATTAAAAAATTACAAAAATCACTTGATTTTTAGCTTAGTGAATCACCTTTAGCGATTTTTAAGCTAAAAATCACGTGATTTTAGCAAAATCGCGTTTAGTGAATGAGGCCCTAAGAGTGGTGCTAATGCAGCTATTGTGTTGTAGTGTCATGATCTTTCTTTTTACTTCTCTTCTTTTACTTTGTCTGTATATATTAAATCATGCTTTTGAGAAAATATTCCAAATATATCAAATATATCAACTGATATGTAAAATAGATTTCTTTGTCAGATTTAGGTATCTGTCCTCCAAAATAACATAACATCATTTATGTGTGCTAGCCTAATATTGCTTTATGCTTTTATTGCGGGCTATGACTCGTCTTAGTTTATGCATAGATTTTGTTCTTTACTGTTTCTTTACTATTATTTCATCTTTTGACTGGTGAATAACTAATAATTAATTCCTGCTAATAGTTAGTGAAGTTTAAATTACTTTCCCTTTTATATTTTACAATACCTTTAGCTCATTTCCTGAATTGTATTATTATTATTAGTACAGTAACAGAAACTATAGCACACTGGACAAATTTAAGGGAACATATTTATGAAATGTATGAATACATATATAAAAAAAACAAACCAAAAATTCTCCTGCTTAATATATCTTTACCCTTAGAAGAGACATTATGTAATAACAAGTGAACTGAATACAGAATGGGTAAACAGTCATGAGGAAAATACAAGAGCAGCGATACTGTACAATTGTATACACATCTTCAATATGTAACTATACTAAACCTTGAATTAATATATAGAACAAGAGAAGACACATTGTCCATACATAAAGAACATGAACAGATACTGTAGTGTACTTTATGCCAGCATTAATATTAATGCAATTATCCCTATTATGTTATTATTATTATACATACATAATTCTTTTATTATTAAGAGTAGTGATATAATAAATACATTTTAAGCTGTGTAGAGAGTTGAGAGGTAGTGTTTCTTAGATTCTTTATAATTACAGTTTAAAATAAAAGCTTATCAGTATTTGTATACAGTAAGCAAAAGCTTAATATTTTCCTCGTCTGTAGAAGAATTGTCGCAAATGGCCTGATTCAATTAGAATTGCGGCCCACGAGAGACGGGAAAATGTTCGCACTGCGCATTTTCCCGTCTCTTACGGTAGCCGATTTTTATGTGCACCTCTATGAGGTGCGTATAAAAATATAAAAAGACAAATTGCACAAACAGCATCGCACAGCAAAATACACAGCTTCAATGCTAATTGAATTAGGCCCATAGTGTGTTCAGATGCAGACATATATTTTTGCTGTTAATCACCTTTTGTGGCTGATCCAGAGTTTGAGAGTAATGGCAAAACAAGTACAAGACCATACATTGTACATACTGTACTACATTGGAAGGCAAATTGAAACTGTAAATAACACAGAATTAGATTTGAGAGGTGATGTTAAGTATCTAAACTGTAATTTACAGATCATATAGTGTTACATATTGCCTGATTAGAATAAGCATCATGATGGTAAATTTCATTGTACATTTTTTTTTAAATATGGTTGAATTATTATATTTTAAATACGTGTGTAGGGATCATTTAAAACAAAATATAGGGCAATTTACAGAATAAAAATGTCATCTGTTTTACACTTTTATCCGCTCTGAGCTGGTGTAAAATTTTAGGAGGAAGTGCAGGGAAACCGACCCCTCTCTAATTTCATATAGTGTAACGCTCTGTTCCACTAGTGCAGAGCGAACAGATGTGGAAACAGGCGGATGGGCAGCAGTGTACCCATCTTTCTGTGCTCGCTCCCATTCTGAGCAAGCACAGAGCTCAAGGAATCTGAGTGCTGATTAAGCACAAAAGAAATATAAACGCATGGCCGCACATTTCTGACCAGCATTTGAGCCATGTCTGGGGTTAATGTGAGGCAGCCAATAGGATTAAGTGTGGGTGGGATAAGGGGTGGGGGTTAGTGGGGTCTATATA
>WWET01004115.1:63063-79669 GCA_011038615.1 Limnodynastes dumerilii
GGCCAGGCCAGGCGGTTGGGTCCCTGCTGCCGCCTTGAGGCGTGCACTTTGAAGGGGGTTAGTACCCGGTTCTGACCCATCTACCTGGGGTGCGCTTTGAACAGGGGATGCCTGTTCTTGTATCTTGATCATAACAACTGCTGCTCCTCACCTGCTAGTTCGCCACCTGGTTGCTAATAAAATATATAGTCAATATCAATTCCAATTCAATAAATCTGTACCCCCTATTTTAAATTTCACATTGTTGTCTGTGTCGTTATTTCATGGGTTGATGGTGGGAGAAAGGTGTTGGTCTGGGCAGTTTATTCCCCCTGTGCTTCAATCTAAAATATAGGTTGAAGTGCAGCTCTCGATCAGGTCTGCAGTATACAATGCAGTATGCAAGTTCTATGCATAAAAGCAAATTACAACATGGTTGTACTCAGGTCTACACTTTTATGTTATTTTGCTCTTACTCTCTAGCTCTGGATTAAACCCAACTCTGAATCAGCCCTAGAATGGGTAAATGTAGATAAACATTTGAATAAAATTAAAATGTTTGAATAAAATCAGTAGTCAGTGTTAGGCAGGGGCATAACTAGCACTTTGTGGGCCGCATAGCTAAACTTTGGAGGAACCCCAAGCTTACTCCCAGGCTTCCACAATATTACACAGTAGTGCCAAAATTATATAGTAGACTCAACAGTAGTGACCCTTGTGTTATATTAAGCTCAGAGCCAACATTTTAAAGAATGCCCTGGCTTTACTGTCTTATAAATCATCTGTATGGCTGTATTGTAGTATTACTGCCCCTCTCAACTCATTCATGTTCCATACAGATACCTGAATGCTACATAGGGAAGAGGGACTATAAATGGCTGATTGGGCCTCACCCATATCTGTAAACATGTTGGTAATCTTGTCTTTTAAAGTAAACAAACAGTGTGGGTGGGGCTGGTAGGATAAGGCTGGGTCAAATGACAAAAATGATAAATTATGACTTCCAACGATTTTTCCCACTCATTGAAATTTGTTTCCCTCCCATACGTGATAGGATGTAATTGCTAACATGTAAATGTTCTTTTCAGACGAAGCATAGGTTGGCAATAGAGATGGGGGTGTCAACATAGAACTTTGGCGGGGAGACAATGGGGCAGATCTAGAGCTACGCCGCTTGCCATAGTTACGACGTACATCAGTGCCAGGCATATTTTGTCTGGCGTAATCCATGGATCTAGCGTTCGTAACTACAGCATATCTCTGAATACGGTCCTATATATTTATTCCTGCTTAACTGGAATGCTGCATAATTTAACCTTAGTCTGTGTGTGTATGTCTGTGTTAGGGACCTTAGTCTGTAGCTCCAATGGGGCAGTGACTGATGTGAATGTGAATTTTCTCTGTAAAGCGCTACGTAATCTAATAGTAATAATATAAAAACCTGACAGTCCATGCCATTTATAGGAATATCACAATGGGGAATGTTGTACTGGGATTTATGTAAGATAACTTCAAAAAAATGGTGGGCTGAAGCACCAGCAGAGTTGTGTCTTACCTGCCATTGGCGATCACACTGCTCCAACCTTTTCTGGAGCCCATAAAAGATTAGCCTTTAGGCCCCATAGCAACTTCACCCCCTGCAGCCACTATAGTTATAGTCAGGCGTTGTCATTATGAAGCAGTGTAAATTACTATAATAGTGGTTTTCTTAAAAACACAAGTACATCCTCTCTGTTTTCGCTGTTGAAACAGTTAAAATGTAATCATATAAAATGTATCAAAATATTTTGAGGGTTTTTTTTTCAACATGACTGATGTACTGTACCCAGAATGACAACTGGGCTAAAACATGTTTAATATCAGGGGGAGTCACATCAATTCTGACTATAAAGAATACTTTGCTTTTACTTACTGCACACGGACACTGACCAACTTTACTATTACACTGCTATTTAGACTTGGGCTAGGAAACATCACCTCTCAACACTAATACTGATTGCAACAGATAAAAAAGTTCTTCCCTTGCAATTCAGCATGATTTAGCACAAGTGTAACTTTCCACCTGATTTTCTTTTCTTTTCTTTTTTTTTAAACTATGTCTCTATTCCCAATGTTAAATGTTATGTGAAAAAAAAAGCATTTAAAAAAATCTATGAATGTCCTATGTCTTTAGGAACTTGTCTAAAGACTAAATGAAAAGCTATAGACAACATTTACAGTGTAATAATATGAAAACAATCAGAACAATTAAGCCTATGTTGGTTGCCATTATTCTGCCCTGGTCCTCAGAATCATATATTATCATACATTTTTTCAGGCTGTTTCCTTCCTTCCAGCAAGAACAATCCTCTGAAAATGGAAACACTGTTTCTCTTGCTGTTTTCTTACTAAGTGCAAATAGCTTGTGTGACTCTACACTAACATTCATTTGCTCCTTAGTAAAATGTTCCGTTACTGTTGTCTCTTAGATTTAACTATTTTGCTACTAAGCTATTTTATTACAAACCAGGAGTATTTGCACATATGGTATAAGAGGGGTCAGCTAGAAAAGGGTTACAGAATCTGGCTGTTTAGACCTGATTATTTAAATCAGTGTATTACTTGTGGTGTAAATGTGGGAACTAAGAGCTCTATTGTTTTAAGCATAGTCACCGGAACTGGGGCACTATTGTTTGTGGTGTAATCCTGGGAAATGGGTTCATTACTGTTTATGGCATAAACATAGGAGGTGGTACTGACATAGAAACTGAGAGAATTGCTGTTTGTGGGATAATTATTGCAAATGGAGGTACTAAAGCATGTGGCGATATCACAGGTAATTGGGGTATTTCCCTTTGTGACATAACCATGTGAACCAACGCCACTATTTAACATATAATTATGCAAGCGCAGGCATTGTGGAATAATGATGTCAACTGTGAGGCAGATAAAATAGGGGGCACATTTGGTGATTTAGGGGTGCTGTAACAAAATGGTATCTTCCTACCTCAATAAAAAAAAGTTCTGATGCCCCTGGTATGCACTTTAAATATAAATTTATGTTATTGACTTACTACAATTCATTATATTTTGTGTATTTATACTCTTTTTACATAAGACAATAAGGGATGTGACTCACCCAGTGTTGACAATGTGAAACAGCTTCTATGATATGACCATGCTGGTCTCCAGTCATAAACACAACCTTTACTGTAGTGTGTTATCAGTGCAAAGATCTAAATATTAAGAATTGTTTTGAAGGTGCCAATAGGCAGATCTAGGCAATCTGTTCTGTTTGGATTTTTGGGTGGTATAAAAAGCATACCTATCCTACATTTTAATTTGTTATGTCATCTATTATCACAAGATAGGGAAGATTGAGGGCAGACCATTGTAGCCTGTATATAGCAAGATTTACTGCAGAGCCATCAAGATTGCAAATGTATGTCTGTTTGCTGATATATATATATATATATATATATATGTATATGTGTGTGTGTATCATAGAATTTGGGTTTTTTTTGTGTCTTATTGTCAAGCAAATCAAGTTTCTTGTACAGAGCCCTTGATAACACATATCTTGGACTTCTTACAAGCAGGTTTAGATAAAGGGTTAGCTGTTAGCTCCTTAAAGGTTCAAATTTTGGCACTTAGCACTGTTTTGGATAGAGACTTCGCTAGTGACAAGTACATCAGGCGCTTTCTTCAAGCGGCAGTGAGAATTAGGTCAGCTTTTAGAAGACCTGTTCCTCAATGGGACTTAAACTTAGTCCTTAATGTCTTGTCAGAGAGTCCTTTTGAGCGTATTCAGGACATCCAATTGAAATACCTTACGTGGAAGGTAGTATTCCTAGTCGCCATCACCTCGGCTAGGAGAGTTTCTGTAATCCAATCCCTGTGATGTGAACAACCTTATACTACCTTCTTTGAAGATAAAGTTGTATTAAGACTGAATCCAAACTTTTTGCCAAAAGTTATCTCTAGCTTCCATATTAATCAAGAAATAGTTCTGCCTGCTCTCTGTCCAAATCCCAGTAACTCTAAAGAACACCGGCTACATGCGCTGGATTTAGTACGAGTGCTGAAAACGTACATTGACAGAACTAGGCAGATAAGGCAATCCAAACAACTATTTGTCTTAACCGAAGGTAATGAAAAAGGTCAAGCCGCCTCCAAGGCGTCGCTTGCCAGATGGATCAGGTGCTGTATAACGGAGGCATATAAGATTAGAGGCCAGGAGGCCCCCTAAGGTATCAAAGCCTATTCCACCAGGGCAACGGCAGCTTCCTGGGCGGAGAGACAATCGGCTTCTTTGGAAGAATTATGCAAGGCGGCTGGCTGGTGGTCTTCACATACCTTCACCAGACATTACAGACTAAATCTGCACCCCGCTGCTGATGGTTCATTCGGAAAGAAGCTGCTTACTGCGGTATTATAAGGTATATTGTATCCCACACACTATTACACTGCTTATGTAGAACCCATCGTTAGTGCTGCCAGGGAGGAGGAGGATTAAACAAGACATTATACCTGATAATGTCGTTTCCCTGACTCCTCCATGGCAGCACATATTTGCCCATCCCTGCATTCCTAATATGTTCCTGGCTATGTTTTTCAGCTTGGGAAGAGGAGGTCCTTATATACCATCACCGGGTCTTCTTAATTCCTGTTCTGGCGCTACAGAGCAGATGCAGATTACCCATCAATAGTGCTGCCATGGAGGAGTCGGGGAAACAACATTATCAGGCATAATGGGGCTGATCCTAAGCTACGCCCGCGTAAGCGTAAGATCGGCTGAAAAGACGATCTACGCATGCGCCGGGCAGATGTCCGTAGCACCAGCGTCTCCCAGCGTTACTACGCTGTAGTTAGTGTAGGAAGGCGGGGGGAGGGAAGGTAATGAGGCTGGGAGGGCGGTGTTATCGTAATAACGCTGCCGTCCCAACGTAGTTACCCACGTTTACGCCGGCTGAAGTTAGGGTAGCCTTTAGCCGGTGTAAGTGAGAGCAAGTACGCTGGGGGCAGGGGGAGTGTCAGGGGGGGTCCACGATGTAACGCTGAGCGTTAGTACGCTCAGCGCTACATCGTAGCTCTGGATCAGGCCCAAAGACACAGGCACAGAATTATTCTTATGTTATGTATGATGAAAATATTGGTTATGCTTCCTGATAGTATTTTCTGTTAGATAAAGCAAATGTACAAAATATATAGTCATAAAAAAACTATTTAATAAAATACAATTAATCAATTGAAAAAAAAAAATGAGTTTAACTTGGTTTACCTTGGCTGTCGGCTCAAAGCATAGCAACACCTATAGTTGGTGAAACAAGGTTAAATGTTTGTCCATTGGTCTTATTGCTGTCATTATTATCCAGGACTTGATTTTTGTGTATATGTGTATATGTTCTAGTATAGATTGGGTTAATTTGCATGAACACGCCCTAACTGTAATTGGGCTACATTAGTACACCCCTTCCTTCCCCTATCCATATCCCATTGATTTCTGGTGGTCACAGCTGTGTGTTGCATTCTGGTATGAATTTCCGCATTTGCGCACGCTTCTTTTATGGACATATATAGTATGAAATTACACTTAAATACACTAAGCTATTGTACATAGAAACATAGAAAGTGACGGCAGATAAGAGCCACATGGCCCATCCAGTCTGCCCAGTTGTTTAGTTAAAACTATACTGACCCTAGAACCTATTTACCCTTAATTTAGTTTAAGATTTAGGATATCCTTATATTTATACCAGTCAGTTTAAACTGTTCTACTGTGTTAGTCTCAACCACCTATTCCACTTATCTATCACCCTTTCAGTGAAGTCATTTTTCCCCACATTTCCTCTGAATCTACCACTCTCCAGTTTATATCTAGCCTTTCTTGGTATGATTTGTTACAAAGGCCATGGACCATTTTAGTCGCTCTTCTTTGCACAGTCTCTAATGTATTTATGTCTTTCTGGAGATATGTTCTCCAGAACTGAACACAGTATTCTAGGTGAGGCCAACGATCTATAAAGGGGCATCACTACTTCCCTTTTTCTGCTACTAATTCCTCTCCCTATGCAACCAAGCAATTGACTTGATTTTCTTATTGCTTTGTTACATTGCTTGGCTACCTTTAAGTCACATAAAATAATAGCTCCTAGATCCCTTTCCTCATCAGTAGTTTCTAATGTAGTGCCATTAATGATATATTGAGATTTGGGTTTTCGTGTGCCCTAATTGATTATGCACTTTTTGGCATTAAACTGCCGTTGCCACACTGTACCTAGATCCTCCCTCATTTTATGTACCCCTTCTGGCATGTCTACCCTGTTACATATCTTTGTGTCATCTGCAAAATAAGTCTCTGTCTTGATCAGGCCTTGTGTGGGTTCATGGGTTTACAGTGTGCTAGGTGACCATAGAACCTTTTATTCCTATATAATGACATAACTGTCCATAGTGCTAGTGATAAGGAGTTTGCTTTCAATTGGATGACATCTAGGTTTATTTTAGTGGAAATTCACATGATTCCTCCATAATATTGTTCTATGCTGAATCTTAAAAGACATTTTAGGAATTCCTACTAAGCATAGAGGAGGTTTATTAGCACTTCCTGTACTAAGTGAACCGTTGATACTAAATGGAAAAATGAAAATATATTCAAAAATATAGAATTACTTTTAATATAAATGCTTGGGTAGAGTATGCATTCTAGCCAAGCATACAGTAAATTATTTTTATTATTTATTTGTTAAAATTTTGTGTTAGTGGCAGTTACACAAATTTTACAAAAGAAATGTCTTTTATCCAATTTTCTTCATCTTCATAACTCCACAGTGTTTTTAGTTTTACATATGATTAATGCAATAAAAGTAATGCAAATAAAAGTCCATAAAGGTTATGTGTAACTTACATTTATGGTAGTTGTGCAATTAAATTGATCAGAACCTTTCGGCGATTTTAAACAATGTTGATAAAACAAAACTGTTAAATCTGAAAAGTTGTGACATAAAACAGTGACAGCTATACCTTATAGATTTGTTTTACCACTAAAATTCTGCCAGCATTATCTGATTACCTGTAATACAAGAGAGACATGCAGAGTTGATTGAAAGATTGCAATGTGGCTTTATGTTCATCCCTACTATGCTGGAAGCAGAGTTGGTCTCAAGAGCATAAACACTATCAGTGCCCTTAATGCCTGATCAGATGCTGTCTGGGCTCCTTTCCTGATGACTGACATTCTATGGCTGAAGTGTACAAACAACCACTGCAGCTGCAAACAAAACATACCTTTTACAGAGACCAACAGTGATTGTATGTGAAAGAAAATTATGTTCCAATTTAGTTTTTAATTGTGCAATCACAATGGCTGAAACACTCAGGCTTTTAATGTGTGTAAGTCTGAGGTGCTTGGGAAGGTCACCAGACGAGTTGTTAACGAACCTGTCAGATCTTATGGATTACTGTCTGGTTCACCGGGTACCTCAGTGACAAAAAAGGAGCATTTTGAAGCTTCAAACAGTTATATTGCTTTGCATGAATTTGGATTTTTATGTTGTGATAATAAAGAGTGAACAACTTTCAGTCCCAGTTCTTTCATTGACACTGATTCAGGTTGCAGGAAGAAGTTTATTTTGTTTATTGTGCGTATGCATTAAAAAAGCTTGCAGCTTTCTACAAAACCATACAGTGGTTCAGGGATGTAGATTGCCAGGCCCCATAGAAAGGTTTGTTTAGGATTCCAACAATACAGCTCTCCCTCCTGTCCCCTGTGGAATGTTTTGCCAAAAAATACCAAATAAAGGTCCCATATCTTTTTTTTACATTTTTTTTAAGAGCAGGCAGTGATTTCATAGGTAGTGGCTGATTTGTGGATGGATGCCTGAGCCCTATTACTGCCACACTCCTTGCACTCACGCAGGAACCACATGAGCAGGTGTCCTGGGTGGTGCTGATGAGCATATTGGACAGAATGCACTGTAGGGTGCTTTTGACAAATAGAGTGCAGGAGCAGAGTGGAAGTGTCCTAACTATGGACTGGATTCACACTTAATAACATACCTAAATATACACATGCTGTGTGCGTATCTTGGCGATGTTTGCAATTTAATTGAAGTTAAAAAAAAGTGGGGGGGGGGCATTTACATAGGGCAGAATGGGCCGGGTTTGCAAAGCACGCACATACTTTAGAAAATCAACACAAATATACACACAGAGAGTTAAGGTAGCCCTATGGATGTGGACATCAGTAAAGATCTGTAAGGACGAGTGGAGTGTCATGGGAGTGCACTTACCACTTAGTTGCGTAATTTTGCTAATCCGCGTGTACTGTTTTCCTTCTTATCTTTGAATCAGGCCCTACATCATATGCAGTATAGGCAAAAACTGGAGACCACAGCACATGTGGGACTCAACTTGTGTCCACACTACGCAATTGGTTCCATATATGTATAACATTATCCATAGATTATTACGAGGGCCCAAATTGAGATTTACGATGCTGCTGTGCTTGGAGCACCTTGCTGCCTTCCATATGGGCACAGGAGAGGCCACTTCCTTGGCTCATACAGACATATGGACCCTAATTTAAAACTAATACGCTGTCCTCACTTAAAATAGGGATGTCGCTTGTGCACTGTACTGCTAACAAAAAGTGACATTATCTGATCCTAAAGATCAGAAAACACCCCATTTTCATAAGAATGGATCTGGTCTGAGGTTTCCTTACACACTGCTTGTCTGTCTCCAACTGTCATTGTTAAAGTGCTTTCCTTCCTTATAGATTGTAAAGAGACAATCCTTAATTTGAAAATCTTTCTTTGTGAAATTAATGGCAACCAGTCAGATTATATGTGTACATCTCTAGTTGAGTTTGACTATGTAATAGATAGACAAGTACCTTTGAGCACTGTTTACTACAAAAGAGTTTGAATTAATTACCCTGATGCATTCCTTTACAGTTGTCAAGTGCCAGGTTCTCTTTTGGCAGCAGTGACTTCTGATCCAGACAATCACTTTACTAACCACATTCAAAACTAGAAATCCCATTATATCTAGCTACCAAGGAGCTACTGAGGAGCTACTGGCATGTCATCTTAATCATTACAAAATGCAGCGAATGGATGAGCCCTTGAAGAAACTCTTAAATTTATTGGAACAGCAGCTTCTGACAGTGATATGCAGTTAATACTTGCAAATATGAATACAAAAACACAGGCACACCTGCTATCAAGTAACTACAATTGTATTGTTTCAACAATATGTGCTGATTTGAATATCCTCAAGTCCACTGTGATTTAGGACTTTAATTTCAACATTGAAATATACAATATTCCTTTACATTCAACCCTTAAGTTGTTGTTTTACCTCTGTTTCAATCATGTTGCATGACTCAAATCCTTATGTATCAGTTCAAACTTCTTTGGTTAATTCTTATGTTGAATTAATTCATAACCTGTTATTTGTAGCCAACCTGAAACTGAGCATGTAAATTAACTGGATACTCCTCCATAACAAATAGGTTTAGTGATTTTTTTTTTCTCTTTTAGAGTTCAGTATTTCAGTTTTCCTCAAATGTAGCAAATTTTTCCCTTGTTTTTCATTTTGTTGACTAATGAATAGGTGTCTAAGAAACACAAATGGACTATTACCCAGAGGGTATTTTTTGTAAACTCCTAGGACCTAATCCAGAGCTGCCTGTACACCTTTTTTATGTGTAAGTGCAGTGATAGTTAAAACTGCACATGTGTACAATAGGAGTGAGCACAAATAAAGTGGACACAGACAGACTGATGTGCCTGTGTTTGCCTCTGTGTGCTCTATGGTAGTGTAAAGGACTGATTCACTATATTGAAAATGATACACATTCTCCGCAATGAAAATACAATTTTTCGATTTACAGAAAGCCAAAAGTTCATTTTTGGCTGTCTGTATTGTCAGAATATCTCTAAATATAAGGCTTTTCTAATGAATTTATTGACTTACCGGATACCCGCCCCACCAGACAAAAGGCTAGTGTTCAAGGAATCAGGCTTCAAGGGGGGAGTCTTAGGGTCAGGCTGTGGGGAAGGGAGTCTTAGGGTCAGGCTGTGGGGAAGGAAGTCTTAGGGTCAGGCTATGAGAAGGGAGTCTTAGGGTGAGGCTGCGGGGAAGAGAGGGTTAGGGTAGAGGGTTAGGCTGATGATTAGGATAAGGGTTAGGGTTGGATAAATACTAACCACTACAGATTCCTCCTAGGGATGTTCGATTGCTTGTCCTCGGTGTGCCAGGAGCAATAGATTTCAGAGTCAGTTCAGAAATAGCTGGTAGAGAATAGCCCTTTTGGTAAGGGGCCATTCTCACCACTGACCCACATGCATAATAGATACACAATAGGAATATTAGTGAAGCTGCAAGCACAACAGCAGCCATGTTTTCCTGTGCTTCCTTCTGAAATCCTGCACTAGCTCAGGGCTGTGTAAGTGACAGAGAGAGAAGATTTTAAATCAGTAAAAGCCCCTGTTCATAGTTATAACACAGCCTTGAGACCTAACAATTATTACAATGTCTACTAAAAGAATGAAGCATGTTTTAAAACACACTGTATACACTACACTATATTGACATATTTTATGACTGAATAGCAGTGCACTGCCACACATTTTGTTCATGATTTTTTTTCATGTAGATATATATTTAAAATAATAAAATACATAACTTATCTATACACATTTGTTTGCTTGTTTCAAATGTATGCTCTTTTTCAGTATTGCTGCTGATGGAACTTTGGATAAATTAGCTTGCATGAGTTTCTGTTGCACTAAAACTCTGGATCAGGTCCCAGGTCCCTAGTCTTTTGTAACAGCTCTTTTGGATATTACTCTTAGGCCAGAATATCAATAATGTGTCACTCTCTCAGTTTTCACACTACTTTCCTCAAAGACAACTGATCAAGGTCAACGTTTATTTGCAGTAGTCATGAAAGCAATCTCTCAGATTCATTTTAAAATTTGTGTTGACCATGACAATGAATTTTTCTAAACCTGTTTTATGAATAGTAAGCTCTCATGACAAAAAGGAAACCTCATCACTTACTGTACATCCCAGCATTTTCTTACAGAGATACCCAGGGTTGCATCATTGTGCACAATCTTAGTAGTGTTATTTATTATGTTAGTTTTCAGATGATGCATAGATCACATTTTAGTAATGCAGAGATATGGAATGTGTAAATTATTTACGTGCATGATCTCAGTATTTCTCTGATCTTTCTAAGAGGTTGGGGAGGTTTAAATGTAAGAGACAGTGACAGAGGATTTCAAAAGGAGTAGATTAGATCTTTGTTGTGGCTTGTACTGTCTCAAAAATGTTTCTGAGGCCTGGAGATTACATTGATTAGGGGTATCTAGAGGGTTAAGTGCCTCATAAAGCAACCTCCAAGTTCTGATGACACAGTATTTCTGGTAAATTTAAAGCACGGTCAGAATATTTGTTAATTTACTAAGCTATTGTGATTAATAGATCTCATTCAGAGAACGTATAAATGTTTCTTTGAATAATATCTTGTTTATAAGGAGAGATTATTTGACTCCTATTAAACTCTTATTGTATTTAAATGTAAATACACTGATGACTCAGTATGGCCCTGTTTATATATTATGAGCCAATATTTGTGCACCTACCTACCTAAGACATTGTACACCTGATCTGAAATATTTTCAAATATTGCAAGACGTTTCACATTAAGCACCTTATAGCTTAAGGTAACTTCAAAATTATTTCCCTCCTTTAACCTTCAACATTCCCTTGTCATAAATCAATGAAAATAAAAGTCATTTTGAACACAGTTCACTGAGTTTTAATCATTTTCTTTATCGATATAGCTGTTTTCTAAGTGAAGGGCTTGACAAATGGTTTTATCTAAAGTCTGTTTAATGAATCCTATATCAGGTTTTTTCCAAGATTGTTTTCCTACAGTCAGCAGATTTTAATTAATCCATTCATCCCAGTTGTAAAAGAAAAATGATTTGCACTAAATGGTATTTAATGTAAGCACAAAATACTGCAGTGCACTGCACCTAGAACATATGAGAAAACAGCCATATCTATGGGACAAATGCTCTCCTGAAAACGCTGCAGTGAGTGTTTGTCCAGGAAAGAACTGGTGATTTTGGCACAGATCAAGGTACTAATTAGCACAGTGGAATAACATTTAAAGCAAATGCATCATTTTCTAAATTACCAACTGCCCATTTAAACACAAATATGGACTTGTATGCTGCGTTCCCTTATAACAATTAAGACTTGGCTACAAAATGGTCACATCATTATTTAATTAAAAGAAATCTTACTAAAGCTCAATTAAACATTTGACAGGCACTTTAAGGACATAAGCAGTCCACTGACTCAATGCCATGAATGGAAAGATATATTTTCATTTGTGAAGTTTCATAAGCAAATGAGATGGGTGATCTTTATAAGGCAGATAAAATATTAAACCCTTTAGCAATGGAAATATACAGTCAATTGATACCTATAAAAGTATTCTTTGTACGTTGGTTGCTGGAGTTCGTCAGTTAAGAAACTATTGTTCAGTTAGTTTAGATAGCACTATATTTTAGTTAGCTTATACTTGCTGTTTTTTGAGTATTTTAAACATAATGTTACCTTCTGCTACTACAGAAAATAAAAAAATGTATATGATACTTAACCAAAGGAACAGCGTAATGCATGATATAAGCTTTTTGCATTTTTGAAAATATTTTCAAAGTGATAAAGAGAGAATGCAATATGTGAATGGAAGCAGAATTACCTGGTGGCTCAGTTATTGATAAAATATTCTAAAAATATTTTTAACTTACTCAAATGTTTTGCCTCTGGCTATTCAGATGGTGACTCTGTGCATTTTACCTCATGGTGCAGTGATATGCAAGAGAAAGGGGAGGAGCTTTGCCAATTGACGCATTGTACTTAAGTTTCTGACATACTGTATAGGGTGTATAAATAAGAGATGCCTGCACTTACCTCCCAAAGCTTGCTTCATAACAAAATCCATATTGATGGCTTTTGATTCCTTCCACTCAGATAATTTTTTATATTACATGCAAGACTATCAGGTAAACTTGTGTGTTCTAGCCTGCAATACATGAAAAATACACACTTACAAATATTTCACTTTACTTGAAATTCATGCAATGAAGTAGTTTTTATAGCTTTCATTATGCTCCATCCACACCATTGCTCTCTAAAATTCTGATAACTGAAGAGTTATGTATTTACAAATGTTGGTGCAAGTCCATAGCTCTATGTATAGAAATTGTTCAACTTAAGAAATTCACAGGTTTTTTTTTAAATCAATAAAGAGACCAATGTTTTTCTTTAAAACTTTATCCAAATACTTGGAAATAACACCTGGTGTTGTTTTAATACAAAGTGTTTATTATCATTTGATAAGGAAATATTGTGACTGTCTTACAAATAACACTTAAGGGTATGCAGCATTGGACACAAACACATCTGTAATGTTAAATGTGTGTGTCTTTGAATTGTACAGGCAACTGGACAGCATTGTGTATAGTGTCTGGAAGGAAGTGTCTGAAGGGGCATTTGAAGGTGAGGTGTCCTGCTCCAATTCCTTCACTGAAGTCACTAGGTTCTTCTCTTATCAGACAGATTTCTGAGTCTAATTTACATTTAAAGCCTTAAGAAAATGCTAACAGAAAGACAAATGCCAGCTTGCCTTTTCACCCCATAGAGGTCATATGCAAGTCATGTTGCCGACACAAGCCTAGACATCCTAGACCAATTCCACAATGCAGCTTATGTGTGGCGGCTTCTGCAAGGTTCATATGGAGCAGATATAAACAAAATGTGGCATTAAGAACAGTACTTTACAGTTGCTTTTGACAGCCAATATACCAAAATAATCTGTAAGAAAACAGAAAATCACTCTTTTTGCAGTGTGTGTTCCGCCTCACTGCACAACCTAGTGGGCTGCAACAAATGATATCCCAGAGAAGTCCTACTCCTGCACTGCAGGTGATAAGAATTGTCATTTTCCCAATATACCACAGCATGATGCCTCCCTCTACTGGTACTTCAAAGACTGGCAAATTATGACTCATTTAATATCCTAAAAAGCAACCCCAATATTTCACAATTGTACATACTGTATATACAGTGAGCATATAGTTTCAAGTGGGTGACAGGGTGCATAAAAAAGTTAAACATAGGCTGTAGATTTTGCATACATATTACAGTCAATTTATTCTGGCATACCGTTTAAAGGTTGATGGCATAAACATACAAAACTTCACAAGTGCCTGCCCTGTATATCATTAAGGTGTCTTGTACTATTACACTTGGTGCAGCGTGCCCAATACGGCTCTGCTTGTCAATAAATCTCAACACAGCTCTCCAAGACAGCACATGCTGCAATGTACAGCATTGTATTCAGGAAAGCGGATGTCTCAGCAGAAAAAGAAATTAGAAAGGATAACAAGCAAAACAGGGACAGTGACATGAGAACACAAGCAATGCCAAGGCTGTGCCTGTTCATACATGACTAGCATCGTGTGGAAGAAATGATCCTTCCTGTAGAATTTCTCTTATCATTAAGGATGCAATGAACACAGATTCAGCACTAAGCAAGATGGGACAGCTCCCTACCCCTATGACTGGACAGGGTATGCAAACTAAGGAGTAAAGACAAATGAAAATGATTAGTCTGTACCTTCTCTTCTTGAGCAGAAACGAGATCCTGCAGTTTTCCTGTCCTTTCAGTAACAACTCTGCACCATGGAAGGAAAAGCTCGGCCCCCCTCCCCCTAGAGTATCATTTTTTTTTTCTGTAGCACAGTCTCCTCCTCCCCTAGTCCATGTGTGCTCTCAACAAGAACTGCAGCCGCTGCTGAAGGGCATTTAGGGAAGAGATGGTTTCATGAAGTTACTGTATATACTGCTTAATAATTGCCAGATATCACAAGGGCATATGGACAGCGGGCACAGGAGACATAGAATGAAAAATAGAAAGCTGAAACATAGAGACAGAGCAGTGAAACCAGAAGATGATCAATAACCTTCCTTTTTTTCCCCTTACATTGTTTTTTTTTTTTATCACAGGATTTCCGCACCATCCCACTCAGAGCAATGTTTATGTGATCCCTCCTTTTAAGCAAGTCACTTACTAGACTATACAGCTTATTTCTCTCTCTCTCCCTCTCTCTCTTTAGAATGCTTTCAGTTAAAACAAATGATGAAACAGTGTGTTATTAATATAAATCCCAGGAGTGCTGGCCAAGTGACCACTCCTTTTTGTTGGTATAACATTACAATGCAGTGTGCTTTTTATTTTATTTTATAGTGACATTTACTACAGCATTTCTGTTTTTATGTTGCTCTGCATTGCACTTTGTAGGCTGACATAAGTGCTTGCACTACAGGGAAATCTGCTAATGCATGGAGACTGTGTACTCACAGGCAATCAATGGAATATAGTAAAGGGGAAGTAACATACCAAAAATAAAAGCTTAAAAGCAAATATATGTACTGCAATAATCTATACATTTTACTTGTAATATTCTATATCTTGTATGGCTGTCACTGTAGCATGACAACCCAGGCACCAAGAAATGGCTTCACCAGCTTTGTTGCACTGTTGTGTAACATTTGCTGAATATTTTTGCCTTATCTTTATATTACAACAGAGATGGAAACCTAAAACATTTCAGGGGACTTAATATGGACCTCTAAAAATCCAAAGGGGCACACTTTAACTTCACTTATAGTGATCATTTTACACAATACATTTCATAAATAATACCATATAAGCAATCATTCTACACAAGTGTTATATGCAATAACAAATCTGTTATCAACATAGAAAAGAGATGGGGGCCACAGGTGAGAGCTCTTAAGGTCACATGTGGCCCTAGGGAATGTCTCTGGCTTGACTCATTACTGTGTTGTATTATGCTTACATAGTAAAATGTTTATATTTAATGAAATCAACCAGAAATAACATAAAATACAATAAATTATACAATAAACACTATGTATAGTGTAGTTAAAGCAATGCTAGTTAATAGTCAGCTTGGTTATTTTTTTTAGTAGAGCAAATTATTCAAAATGTTATTAATATCTGTCAATCTCAGTTAACAGAGAAAGCCTAAAACTATGGTTTCCTTAGGTCAACTATTAAAACTCTTAGATGATTAGTATATATATTTTCAAGCAGATCACTCTAATGCTGACCCCCTTGGTCCCATTGGTCTGGTCACTAGGAATGCTAAGCTCATGATGAGTCATCATATCTGTTTATGTATATGAAACTTTTGATCTTGGATGGCTGGCTACATCAAATTTGATACCAATTACAATTAACATACTACCCTTATTGGCCCTGATCCTGACCTACACCCGGCGTCGCTAGGCCGGCGGGCGTAAGCTTTTCAGCCGATCTGCGCATGCGCCGGGCAGATGCTGCCCGGCGTTGCTACGGCAACACCCGATCGTGGATCGGGCGTCCGTAGCAGCGCCGTAGGGACGCTGGAGGGGACATCCCCCGGCGTCCCTACGTTCAGGGGAGGTAGTTTAATGAGGGTGGGAAGGCGGGATAAGCGAGCGTATGGCCCCTTCCTTACGCCGGCTGAAGTTAGGGTAGCCTTCAGCCGGC